>JAZEWU010000013.1:5806835-5830223 GCA_036362915.1 Geotria australis
GGCTAGCCCCGGGGGAGGGGCTAGCCCCGGGGGAGGGGCTAGCCCCGGGGGAGGGGCTAGCCCCGGGGGAGGGGCTAGCCCCGGGGGAGGGGCTAGCCACACAACCGATGAGTAAGGTTTGTCACGTGAACAAAACGTTCCAATGCTTTACTACTTCAGCACACCGGTATGTTGGAGAGCAAACCCACGACATTTACAATGAAGGTACGACGTTTTGCTGATAGTTGGTCATAAAAGCCTTCGTGTTAACTTTACAAACCCTATAGAGCGCATTGGGCCTACTCTTCCATGATAGCCATATGTCTCGGAAGGGGTGGGAGTACTCACACGCTTACGCACGACAAATAACCTGCCGATCGACTAACTATGATGAACCCCTCTATTCTGCTGGGTGGATAGAGGAGTGAACCGCTTTATTCTGCTGGGTGGAGACAGGCAGCGAGAATTAAGAAACGCGTGCCATCGTTTCGACTGCCTTTGGTGGGAGATCAAATTTAACCGGCACCCATTGGATTTAAATCCCGGTGTGCAGCTACCCATTATAATGCCACAGCGGCATAATACGGGTAATCTCGCTGAAAACATTTAAACCTAAAAGCAAGCACAAAAAAAGTTACGCGTTTTCCTCGGACACATTGAAATTGTTAGATATCGATTTTAAATAAAGAGGCACGCTTGATTTACTTCCACAGCATGCGACGGCCACTGCTGGACACGGGCACAGCGTGAAGTGAAGTTAGGATCGCTTTTGGTGAAACAAGGACCGCAAAACAGTTTGCGGCGTTCCACGCAAGACTGGGCAGCTGGTTTTCTGCAATCCACGCAGGGTACGGCATTGCGCCATCGCAGGAATACCATTTCCACAGCGATCTATCTGATGTTGGTTTTCACGGCTCGATTCACGATGGTTGCTCTTCAGATCTGTTCTTTTTCAGGATAGCTGTGTCGAGCGATCTCCCTCTCTAACCTCGCGACGTTTAGCCTCCCACGTTGATGATGCTTCCAACGTGGGAGGCGAAACGTCGCGAGGGAGAGAGGGAGATCGCACGACACAGCTATCCCGAAAGAACAGATTTGAAAAGCAACCATTTTCTATCTATCTATCAATCAATTTCAAAGTGCTACAAAATAAGCTTTCTGAATAAAGTCTGGATAATTTAATCGCCCAGGTAAATTCCTATATCCTTCGAGATTCCTACGTGTTCCTGTTTAAATTCCTTCCCCACGTGAGAACCAAACGTGGCTTAAATTATTTCCGTTTGCCGGTTCCTAATCTTTTTAAACTGTTTCAGATGCAATGTTCGGGATTAACACCTTACTTTAAATCACTTTTGCACCTCAGATTTTGTTTCAGGTGCACGTGCAATTCATCTCACAGCTTTGCAGACTTTAAGTTGTAGATGTGTGTGTTTTTTCATTTTTTATGTATTTCTTTGTGCTAGTTGTGCCATGTTGACGTACGACCTTGCAATTCAGTACCATTGTTTGTGG
The DNA here is from genome assembly GCA_036362915.1 of Geotria australis. Classification (NCBI taxonomy): domain Eukaryota; kingdom Metazoa; phylum Chordata; class Hyperoartia; order Petromyzontiformes; family Geotriidae; genus Geotria; species Geotria australis. The sequence goes on from JAZEWU010000013.1 coordinate 5,808,327, forward strand.
ATTGTTTTGTTTACGTGTTTTTGCTGTAACCAGGTTTGTATGGTGTATCCAGCTGCCAATTACAAATTAACAGTTATTACCCAATGGGTTTTACTTGTGCCACAACAAAACCCAATAATAAACCTAATCTCCAAATTTCATCTGTTGACTAAAATATAATGTAATCTCTCTCTGTCACCCCTTCACTCCTATATCGCAATCATTGGTGAAGACGTTACCACGGCAGGGTGGCGCAGTGGTAACATCTGCGCCTCACAGAAAGAAAGTCCTGCCAGAGACAGTTCGATTCCCGCCTCGGGTGCCTTTCTGTGTTGAATTTGGTCCGTTCTTCCGCTGTTCTGCGTCGGTTTCCTTCCACGAGTAAAAAAAAGACACCAATGAAGTAATCAGTTGATAACATCATACTATATAGGACGCAGCGTCTGTCAAATGTTGGCGCCAGCTAGCTGCATGGCTACCTTCCCCCCTCCTCTGCGGTTTCATCGTGCTTCCGTATCCTTGTCTCGTCCATCAACAGGCGTAGAATTTGCGCGTATTAAAAATTGTAGTACTCTTATTTGAAACATTTACACTGTCTGCCCGTCGGGTTTTTGTGTGTCGGAGTGCGAGTGTGTGGAAAGTGCCAAGTAAACAGCAACTGTGTACCGCCAGAATAGGGTGGAGGAGCACAAATAAGCACCACTCCCTGGCCCTGTCTCACAGCCACCGTGCCTCTGTGTTTGCTCCGGAAACTCTCCAAGTCTGCAAGAGAATAATGATGGGATACAGTTAAACCTGACGTTGCTTTTTTCGGCTCGACGTATGAGAATTGCACTCTCGAGCTGCTCTTTCAGAATAGCTGTGTCGATAAACGAGGAATGTTTGACGTGGCTATCCTGATAGAGCAGCTCTTGAGAGTATTTCGCACGGTAAAACATTTCCAAGATTGACTCAAGGAAGCCAGAATGTTGGATAAGCAGGAAGTTCTTCCCAAATTAAAAACAAGCTGTAAAATTAAAACGTCAAATACCCGCCGGAATACTGTTTGCAGGCTACTATATCTGTTCACAACCGGGAATATCGTGCACTATCAATAATAATGATAAACACGCCTATGTCGGAAATTGCTTTCCAAAGCTGTTCTTTCGGCATAGCCATTGCGAAGTAGAGACGGGGAGCGCTCGACACGGCTATCCTGAAAGAACAGATTTGAAAAGCAATTTTCATGCACCGATCCGTGAAAACCTACATCAGTACACTTGTATTGTTCTTATCTGAAAATTGAGAAAACTGTTCCCTTGGATGCCATGCGCTCTAGTAAGTGCTCCCTCATTTATTAAACATGTATTTTGTGTTTACTTTACAAAATAGCAGAGTTAATGCTTCAAGCCTGTTGGTAGATCTGTTCAACCTTGCACATTCACTCAACCTCAGTCTTTGTGCTTCACTTGTACTGTGGGGGTCAAGGTAGAAGCGTTCACGTCGCGATCCCTGTCAGGTAATACTTGGTATTGCCTGCGAATTCTACCAAACACTTCGAGGCCGAGCTGAAAGACAACGATGTCCAGAGGCTGACCATCGTGCTTCGAAGAATCGCAAAGAAGAAGACTTGTACTGTTGCACAGTCGTGTTTGTTTCATTTTCGTAAGTATTAAGACGTACATGTGTATCTATTTTTTAATAAGTAGCGAATTAGACGTCTTAATTGTAAATTAAATGTGTAGGTAAATTAAAAAGCTACATTCTCTAAATTACTTAATGATTTGTAGAATGCCAGTCACCCTCCATAAACCAGGAAGTCTCTCTCCGCATTAAAGCTAAATTTGGGGGGGGATTTAAATATAAAATGTAAAGGTGCAGCCCTGCAATTCTAAGCTTAAGTCACTGCTAGCGGACGGGCCTCCACTCGAGGAGACTCTCAAGATGGTATTCGGCTTCCTCTTCTCTTATCAGCTTAACGTCTTGGAAGCAGTTGGAGTACCCACACTTTGCCCTACCGCAGGCGACCTGCCGATTACACTGCTGGGTGGACAGTGGCGGGGCGATTTAGGAAATGTGCCGCATTGTTTCATCCGCCGTGCAGATGATCGCTTGGAACCGTCGACCCCTGGTTTATTAATACAGTGAGCTAAGAGCTGGCACTGTGAGGAATAAAGCTATTGGAGGAGGGGGTGAGCAGGCAGCAGAGGTCACAGCGCATGACCCTTGGGTAATAATGTACAATGACCATGCGGATTACAGGATGCCTGGGATGTAACGTCAACCCCCAGTGCAAAGAGACGCTGGCGGAGCAGATGGTGATGTGGTGCCGGAGCCATCGCAGCGGTACAAGGCCACCGCGCATACAGATTATGCGTGTGCCTGCGTGGGAGTTGTTGTGCCTCAGCACTCGCGCCAACGGTCTGTGCAGACTACACGGGGGGATCTTTGACACTGTCTGGGAATCATCGGCCTCTCTTCAATACTTAAAAACCACGGCAGCCCTGGGCTCCTGATTATGAGGAGTATAGTCGCCACGATATCATTTTTCACGATAATATTTAACATTTCCGAGATATGACGATTACGGTGATAACCGTATCCCCAGAAATCTGTAATTGGATTTCACATTTTATTACGTCACATTTTACGCAAATTAAAAAAAAAACTGATTTTTTTTTATTGAGGACTTGTAAGGATTGCAATTATGGCATAAATATGTTGTCAGGGAATTTAGACAAAAAAAATATTGTGTTGGCGATGAACTGTAATTATGATAATGCTTTTTGAATATCAAGACAACGGAATATTTGGCCAATTCTATAACTATACACGTGGCTATAGATGTGTATACGTAGTGACTGTTTACACAGACTGGCTATCAGTGGTTTTTTTTTCATTATTTGTAAATTTTATCGTTAATTGACGAAGCAAAAAATGTAATGCGTATGGAGCACACTCACGGGCAGCCGTTGGAAATGTTAAGAACAAATTTCCAAAAACCTTCAACCAGTCTACTGCGTGGCCTTCATACATAGAGCTCTATTATTAGTACATAACAAATGGGGGTTTTACGTAAGTGTTCAATTTGTCGGAATGATGAGTCGCTTGTCTAGACCATGAAACCTGCATGCATTACAAATTGTATTACTATTATTGTATAATTTAGTATGTCGCACACATTTATAAGTAACAAAAGAGTAACAAATTACACGAAATAATTTGGTCCTAAATCGCTAAGCGTATTTTCAAAGGCAATTGAAGCATTTGAATTCTTTCATTTTCCGTAATGCTGTAATATACTTACAGTATTACAAAAAACAGCTTCGGTTTAGCTAAAAAAAATCCCCACATTTTTCCTGAAATAAAATAAGCATTTTTCTGCACATTAAACAACGGTGCAAGTACAAAATACACAACTCCGAGGATAAGTATGCTTAGCGGAAAGCAGAATGTTGCACCCTGGTGTGTTAGGCTACGACACAGTGTAACCTGCATCACCAAAATGACCCACGTCAAACTCAACAGTGCGCGTATCACTTTTCTCCACATCTGTCTTAAAATATAGCGGTATCGTGATGCTCAGCAGCTCAAGGTGCTCTCTATATGTTTTACATGCAAAGAAAACACGTATCTCGACGAAAGAAGTCGCTGTCTTTTTTAAATCTCGCGGTTGACGAGCACTGGCCCAAGGACCCACACAATGCCGTGCGGCGGCCAGCAGCAAAAGTGCTACTGAAGGTGTGACAGACAAACGTTAACACGTGTCTTGAATTCAGCCCCGTGATGAGGACTTGGGGGAAAAAGTGCGAGGGGAAGAATCAGAGAGGGCGCTTACAGGCGAATTGTAGTCTGGCTTCCACGCTAACGATGGCCCCGACGGAGTTGGTGACCAGACACTGGAATGTCCCGCCATCTCGACCCTCAGAGGGATTTCTGACGATCAAACTTCCTCCTGCCAGGCTGTAATGTCCGGTGATCGGAACCTCCGTCCCATTCTTCAGCCACCTGTGAAGGAAGAGCATAAAAAACATTGCTTCCGGCTCAGCAGTGAAACTAACTGTAATTTCTTACTGGTACGGTCGTGTCACGATCCCTCTTCCCACCTCCGCTCCCATTTTTACCGAATGTCTTCGGGCCACTTTCTTACCGGTAAGCCATGCCGGACCGAACCGGCTTACTTTCACCTCTGCCCGCATTTCACTTGACCGCACACACGCATGGCCTCAAAGAGCAGTCTAACGCTGCATTCCTGGTCCAAGATGCTCGGTAAGTGGTGGAAAAATAGGCCCTGATATTATCTGAAGCGTCTCTCTCTAGAGGTGCCTTTAGTGATGGCTCTTCCACCGGCAAAGCTTTGAGCGAGCAATTGCGGGGCTGCACCTTTGTCTTCACCTTTGCCTCCACCTTTTACAACATCCAACATCCGACAGTCACGTATTCATCCGCCTGCTCCAAGTGAAATTATGTGCGCACCGCTGTAACTGTCATTTCTATGGGTGTCCACAGATCCGAGCGTTTCACACGCAGCATCATGTCCGTAATATCGCGTACGTACGTTCGCTCACGTGTAAAGCACAGTGAACGGGTTTTTATTGTCGAGCAATCTATTCGTATGCTGTGTCATTTTTTTTTAAGACGTTAACATTCGTGACATTTTCGCATACTCCTCAATCCACAGGGAGTCGTACGTGTGACTGTGCACTGCACGTTAATTCTAGCGAGGGTTTTATTTGAAACTAAGATGGCAGCCTGTCTGTTTGACAGGGGTTGATGTGACACTCAAATGGCACTCACCTGTCTGTTTGACAGGGGTTGATGTGACACTCAAATGGCACTCACCTTGACCTTCGTCAGAGACCTGATACTGCTCTCCGATCATCGGCTCACCTAACCCCGTCACCGCTCACCAGATACGCAATCACGATTTTATTTTTTCCAAAGCTGTTCTTTTGGGATGGTCGCGTCGAGCACTGCCACCCTCTCTCCTTGGCGACGTTTCGCCTCCCACGTTGGAAGCATCCTCAGGCGTTCTGAGACTAGAGGACGCCTCCAACATGGGAGGTGAAACACCACGAAGGAGATGGGGGGAGCGCTCGATGCGGCTATCCTGAAAGAATAGTTTTAGAAAGCAATTCTCACGCATCGAACTGTGACAACCTACATTCGTACATTTTATCTGTTTTAATAAAAAAAAAACGCATTAATTATTTGGCCGATAACATCATAATATATAGGAAGCAGTGTGTGGCGATATGGCGCCGGCAAAACCGCCTGGCTGCCTCTTCCGCCTCTCTGCGCTTTCCTCGCGCCTCTGAGGCGCTAATTGCAGCGCCCAAAAATGTGTTACGAGTGTGGTTCTCTTGTCTTAGACTCACCTGTACAGTGGAGGAGGGTGGCCACTTGCTCTACACCTGAAGGACACCTTTTTCTCAGAGGACTCAACCAAATATGTCGCATCTTCCGGCTCCTCCAAAAACACTGGGCCATATTCTCCCATCTGTTCCGCTAGAGGAAAAGGGAATGTTAACATTGGGGGGAGGGACAGAACAAAAACGTTTACTGCAAACATCCTTCCATTTATGTCTGCAGCTATTTCACACTGTGCAACAATTCTTCGGGCCAAATATCTCACCGGCCATTTCCTACCGGGAAGGTCGACAACAGAACCAACCTTTATAGGGTTTAAATTGAAAACGTGTCAATTCTCATTCAGGGGATGAAATGAGAGACTGAAATGTAAATGTGTTTTTGCTGCTTCATTTTAACCGTGAAAAGCGCTCTATTTTACCATTATTATTTTTTTTTTACATTAATAAGAAGACAATTTCAGAAGGCCCTCAAAATTGTGAAACCAATTTGAAGCCAAGCCACGGTCAACAGATGACTGCTGCTTTCACAGTGAAAATGCGGAGTCCCTTCTCCTTTCGTAGAAAATTAATCCGACAGCGCATCCAGCTGAAATGATTTCAATCGTCAGGATAGACGCTTACGCTATTATTATTATTACGTTTGCACAGAGCGGGTGAATGCTGCTGGACCACAGAGGGAGAATTTCTCTCGTGAAATGTTTCAACAACAATAATACAAACGTACAAAATAATAGGTTGTCTTAACGCATCCACAACATTTTGCGATAGCCATAGCATTCTATAGGCAATACGAATAGGTGCATGTACAACGCAGACATTATTTTACCATCTTCGAGCAACAAAACAAAAGAAAAATTGTTATATGCATAGATATAATTGGGCTTGAAAAGCCGTAGGAATTATAATTACAATTTTAAAAAAGGTACACGGTTTTATGATTTTAACTGTGGGGCAAGAATTACAACGACCACACTGCAATGGTAGTCTCTGCTCATTATATTGTCTGAGACCTTTGCAGCCATTTAAGAAAAAATATATACTTCCAGGTAATAATAATAGTCATTGCTTTTTAAAATGAGCTTACACTGCACAACCAAGCCTCTAGTACGCTGTTTGGAGCAGGTGTGCTAATGGTAACAAGCCCCACATTACCGAGCTTGCCTTTGTTACTCTGCTCATTTTTAACCCCACCGAGCCCCAAGCTGAGCTCGTAATTAACACAATAAATAAATATATATTTCAATTCACATTAAGCAACGCTGCCACTACAGTATTTGGTAGTTTGAAGTGATGCTTTTTTTATTTACCAGTTGCCTAAAGACAAGCGCGGCAGGTACACAAACGAGGTGCCGATAGCAAATGTGTAAATGAAAGGGAAAACGAATCTCTTACAGAGGTGAGGTGGATATCCAAGAGCGTGAGATTAATCTGAGCATAATTTACAGCAATCTCAGGCAGTCGATGCTAATTATTTTCACGGTCTGAGCAAGAATTTTCAGCGAGATTTACAGTAAAAACCAACAGGGGGCTGATAGGCTTTTGGTTTAAAATAATATTAAAAAACATTACACCATCAGTGTAAGAAAAATATTATTTTAATGTATATTGCTGGCAGGTAAAACATATTTATAAAAACACGCTTTAAAGTGCGTTTATTTGTTTATTATTACCGTGCATTGTGTGATGCAATAAGAGGGAGTTAAAAAAATATATTGCTTCGAATAGACAATAATCTGCATTTAATCTCTTAGACATTGATTACCAGCTGGAGGGTAGATTACTGAGTTTATATGTATTATCAGCAGTTATCACTCCTACTAGTACGAGTGCGACTAAAGATGCGCCCGTAAAATTGCCCAGAATACAATAACAATTAAGCTCAACATTCACATTAAACACAACAACAACAACAGCTATTGCATTTCAATTGAAACTTTAACATTTGCTAAAGTTTTAACCGACAAATAAAGTGTATTTTTCAGTTGTGCTTTGCCGTGTTTGTACCTGCGGGGTAAGCAGCAAACGCTACCACAATCGCAAATTCATACAGCCACATCCCTATAGCACATCCGAGCAGGTGCAGCGTTCAGCAGAAGCTCAGCTTGCCCTCCTCGTCACTCGCCTGGGGGAGGTGAAAGACAGATAGATGGATGTTTGTTGTTTTATTACAGCAGAAAATACTCGGTGAGCTTACAAGCTGTGGATGCGGGATTCCTGCGACGCAACACATTCTCAAACTAACCAATGCGCACGACATAAAAAAAAATCACGAGGTAATGCAACGCCGGGTGGGTTTTCGCTGGGCACTCCGGTTTCCTCCCACCGTCCAAAGACATGCTGCCAGGTTAATTGGCGTACTGACTACATTTCCCCAGGCGCCCTGCGATACACTGGCCTCCCATCCTCCGTGTTCCCCTGCCTTGCGCCCTGTGTCTGCCGGGATAGGCTCCGGCTCACCGCGACCCTGTACAGGATTAAGCGGTTTCTGAAAATGGATGGATGGGATGGGTAATGCAACGAACTCACAGCACCAAATTGTGCAAGTGTTAAACTCTAACCAGAATCATAAGCAACCTATAATTTGTGTTTTTTTCCATTGCAATGTGTTACTGTATTTATATTTGTGTGTTTAATCAATTATGTGCAATGCTGTGTGTAAATGTTTTTTTGATTGTCAAGTTGTTAGTTTCATATATTTATTTATTTATGTCAATTCGTGTATTTGTTGTGTCTCAGAAATCCCGTAAACAGCTTGTGAGCTCAATGGGTATTTTTCTGCTCTAATAATAAACATCTATCTAATCAATTAATCAGAGACAACGAAGTCCACCAGTCTGACAGTGCGATGGGAGCCTGCGCAGAAAAACAATGAAGAGGTGCAACGCTCTGTCGGGGGGCAGGGTTGGTGTTTTTTTATTATTGCAGTGCAAAGCTGGTAGATGTAATTTTGTCGCCAAACGTATGACAAAAACATGTGTGAAATGTGTTGAAACACTTATCTTGCAAATTAAAAATCACGGCTTGGCGTGTGACTATATACTTATTTTCACAATAGCTCATGTGAGTTTACATAAATTTAGTTGACGTGGAAAACTGTACAAACCTTCTTAATTTAGTATCGATTCTCAAACGGATACAAACTACAACGCGACTTCAATTGGTGCAATCTGCGACCACTGAAAACACAATCAAAACCCCCACATTCTTAACCACACGGTTCTAATTCTACATCAAGATGGTTTTTTTTTTTATCAATAAGCACAGAAGCCAACACAAAAAAGGGAAAACAAAAGTTTGAGCTCTGGGCAATGTTGTGCAAAGTGTGAAAAGCCAGTCATCATGGGAGACAACAGGGCACGTAAATAAATCATCAAGCCTACCCATTGATCATCCCCGTGCCATTTCCCCCACTGCTGCAGCACGGGTCACATTCGTCATTAAGGTGCGGGACAAAAGCAGCAGCAGCATCATGGGAACCGGGCCCAGTTTTTGACTCAAGCACCGCGCTGTTCCCCGCCTCACTAAATCCGGCCAGAGAACGTCAGCCAAGACATCGGTCTGTGGTGACCCCTTTTGCTACTCCGCTGGCAGTAGTAGCGCCAGGCAAGTTGGCGTGCGAGCAAAAGATTCGTTAATGCGACTGCGATAGATTTTCTTTGCGGTTGCGCCGTACAGATTGTCGATAGTGTTTTCGTTCGGGCCGCGCCGCGCGTTTGTTCGGGGCGACGTCACCCGACGTTCCTCGTGCGGGGAACCACCATCTGTCGTCTCGTGCGATTTGCAAGATAGTGACATTCCATTCATTCATTCATTCATTTTCAGAAACCGCTCAATCCTGTACAGGGTCGCGGTGAGCCGGAGCCCATCCCGGCAGACACAGGGCGCAAGGCATGGCTATACCAAGGACGGGACGCCAGTCCATCACAGGGCACCGGGGGCAATTTAGTCCGCAGGCCAATTAACCTATGCATGTTTTTGGACTGTGGGAGGAAACCGGAGCACCCGGCGAAAACCCACGCGGACACGGGGAGAACATGCAAACTCCACACAGAAAGGCACCCCGAGCCGAGATTCGAACCCGGGACCTTCTTGCTGTGAGGCGGAAGCGCTACCCACTACGCCACCGTGCCGCCCACATTCCATCCATCCATTTTCAGAAACCGCTAAATCCTGTACAGGGTCGCGGTGAGCCGGAGCCTATCCCGGCAGACACAGGGCGCAAGGAAGGGCCACACCCATGATGGGACGCCAGTCCATCGCAGGGTACCTGGGGCAATTTACTCAGTAGGCGAAATTAACCTGGCAGCATGTCTTCGGACGGTGGGAGGAAACCGGAGTGCCCGGCGAAAACCCACCCGCACATGGGGAGAACATGCAAACTCCACACAGATAGCCCCCCGAGCCGGGGATTCGGACTCGGGTCTTCTTGCTGTGAGGCGGCAGCGCTACCCACTACACCACCGTGCCGCCCCTAGTGACATTCCCCATCGGCCAAATTCAGCTCCTGAAAAAGCTCCCGGTTACGTGGAGGGGAATGTCGGATGTCACACTGACCAACGCGCGGTACTACCCAAAATCACATCGGAGAGCTCCGCGTTCATTAAAACTGACTATGGTATAAGAATTAATTCATTAATCTCTGACAAGGTGAGAGATCGTGAGTATGTGCACGCGACAATGGACCCCGTAAACACGACGTCCCCTTTCAGATTCACTGGTGCTGGGTTTTTATTTCTTGTGTTTAAGGGATTCAAAAAAAATACATCAAGCAATGGAAATACCGACGGGGCGGGGAGCCAGTGAGGGTGGCATCACGGACGATGATCAAACGCGTATAGTTATTTTTATGCAACTGCTGTAAAGTAAATTTTATGGGAGGGATAAAAAAATAATATATATTGTTCCACTATACCGATCTGTACAGTGGGGTCACCATCGTTACAGTTTAAAACGAGCAGACATTTTTAGCAGACCGTTTTAAAATTTAATGGAACATAAAACCGTGACAGCACGGTGGAACGCTGGTCCATCTCATGGCTTCCACGGGTCACGGTAAAATAAGCGTGCGTTTAAAATGACACTCGCTGTGATGGCCAGTTCACAGCACCGGACACCGCCTCTGTCACATTTGCATTCAACAGCAGCAGCAATTACCAGCAATCCACGGATCTAAATGGTTTTCTTGAAATGAGTCATAAACACGCACACATGTATGTACACAGCACACGGCTTATTAAGCAAGTGCATTTCCTGGTACTCTGATGTGTTTTCGGGGCTGTTACCACGTGTTGTGAAGGCACATTAGAGAGCGATGCAGAACAACTGCGAAGAAAACAAAGCTACGTTTGTGGGATAATTGTTATTTCGGGAATAGCCGCGTCAGGCTTCCTGGCTGTCTGCTTCACGACGTTTCGTCTTCCACATTGGAGGCATCGTCAGGCTTCAGACGCCGACACGGCTATCCGAAGAACAGCTGTGGAGAGCGAGTCTCATACATCGAGCCATGGAAACCTACATCGTTACAAACCTACACTGTAAGTAAAATCTCTCTGACCGAGTGAGAACCCCTGGGTTCCAAAGTACATGAATATGAAGCTAATATAGGTAAAGAGCTGATTTACGAAAGACTGTATCAAATGCATACACGAAACACAGGAATTATACACGATACCAGTTGGACATGCGGTGGACATTTAAATATTGTGCACGCGTTTTTAATACGACCAAAATATACTGCTAACTGTTTAAGGCATCAAACAATAATCAAAAATCACATATTGATACTGACAATTTTCAATGATGACATTTCAGACGTGGTTTTCCTTTTCCGTAATGCAACATTGCCATTGGCTGTCCAACGGCTGCAGTGTGCACGCTACTGCATTATAATCGGAATAGGTTTGTTTTCATTCATTTTCAGAAACCGCTTAATCCTATACAGGGTCGCGGTGAGCCGGAGCCTATCCCGGCAGACACAGGGCGCAAGGCAGGGAAACACCGAGGATGGGACGCCAGTCCATCGCAGGGCGCATGGGGAAATTTAGTCAGTACGCCAATTAACCTGGCAGCATGTCTTTGGACGGTGGGAGGAAACCGGAGTGCCCGGCGAAAACCCACGCGGACACGGGGAGAACATGCAAACTCCACACAGAAAGGCACCCCGAGCCGAGATTCGAACCCGGGACCTTCTTGCTGTGAGGCGGAAGCGCTACCCACTACGCCACCGTGCCGCCCCTGGAATAGGTTTGTAATTGGGCAAAGTAATAATAATAATAATAGCATTTTATAGAGCGCCTTTCACCCGAGGGTCACAAAGCGCTGCTTCTCAGCGGTGAGAATGAGCTGCAGGAGGATACATTCACCTCACATTGGGCATGAGGGCCCTCTGCATTTAATGACGTTAGCACTGTGAATTAAGTTGACCTTTACCTGCTCACGCGCATTTAATATGCATAATTTGCAACCTCTGTCGACAGCACTTCTGGACTAAAGGCTTCCCCATCATGTCGTGTCAGTCACAAGGGGCTGTTTGAGCACTTTGACCACACGCCACTGGGGCAGTGTGGGTTGGTGAAGAGGAGTGGAGAAAACGCGGACCGGTTGAGATATTAACTCGCTGCTGATGTCAGCCGTGGACGGGAATAGATCATAGGTCGCAGAGGTCGGAGAGCAGACTGCTCCCCCCACTGTGACATTTTTATCCCAAATTGATTAAGGATCCAGTGAGGTGGCTCGGCGGTGGAGCGTTAGGCTCGCATCTGGGAGTGTGCCGGTTTTCAAATCCTGGTTGAGGGATGGGTACTAGTTTAAAGGAAAAGCAACAGTGGATGCCCCATAGATACACTTCACTCCCGCCATAGGAACGTGCGAATTGAACGACTGGCAGAGGTCTTAAAAAGGGGACGAGCACCGCCTCCAATGCTCACTGTGGCTTTTGAGGGCTGACCTCACGCCTTCAAGAGAGAAGCAAAACACACTTTTTCTGATATGCTCTGACGTGTTATGCACACCTATAGCTTACAGCCGGCTCATGTAATAGTCTAGGGAGACCACAAACTTACTTGCGGAGGGACATGCAAATATAGAGTGACATTACAACACTGTGTGTGTACAAAGTCACTCGGCGTGGCTTGTGCATCTGAAGACGTTGCAAAAGCTCAGGCGTAAGGGACGGATGTACGCAAATGATAAGGTATTTGCACACCTTTCCCACTGACCTTAAGACCAAACAACATGGGATTGCGTCCTATCAGTGCCTCACAGAGGCAGTTGTATCCACGCGCGATATGTTTTACCATAAAGAGAGGCCATCATACAGAGCCCAAGCAATCATACATTTGTGATGAATATACAATACACGTACATTACTATTTTATTTTAACAGCTAAAGCCCACTGAGCTGAGTTATTTTTCAGAGGTGAACTGGCCACACGTGCTAGCTCAAAATGGCTTGTCCCCGTGTATAGTAGCCAAACAATCACACGTACAGTAGCCAAAACAATCTGAACGCATGTTTGTGAATGTGGAAGGAAGAAAAACCGAGAAAGATCCACTCGACCACGGAGAGAATACGCGAACTCAAAATATATAACCATCGGGCTCAGGATCGAACTCATATCCTCTTGCCTACCACAGAACAGAGATTATATCCATCCATCCATGATAGGAAACCGCTAATCCCAGCAGACACAGGGCGCAAGGCAAGGCTATATCTAGGATGGGATGCCAGTCCATCATAGGGCACCGGGGGCAATTTAGTCGGCAGCCCTCAATGCCCAATAAACGTTGAGGATGAGCTCAATTTTTTTCAAATTGTTATTTTTATAAGTTAGGGTTTTAGAGGAGTATGTTGTACATTTGCTATGCGGCTGGGTTAAATGTCAATTAGCAGTGTTTTAAAGGCAGTTACAGTTCGAGTGTCTGTTATGCCTGGGAGAAAATGTGTTCTTTAAATCATTGGGTGGCTTACTGTGCTCCGCACTGACTTCTCAGTAACGAGTAAACATTCCAACGTTGGGTCAGCGTAGACATGTGGTTGGAACCTGTGGGACCAACATTGACCTTCACTGGGCAGTGACGGTGAGTCTGCGGCCATGGACACTCAGTGCACAAACGTAAGATTAAAACAAAATCTCTGGTGTGCGACTGTGGCTACCGAGAACAACTCAACCACCGATTCACAGACAAGAAGGAGGAGGCATCATCGTCACAGCAATAAGTGACGGCCATCTTAAGGGACGCTGGCAGATTTTTGCCGCTCTTAACATTTCCAGTTCCACGACCTTTCAGTGTATTCTAAGCAGCCTTAATCATTAAATTTTTATTTGTTTTTTCCATACATTTCCATACATTTCAGAAACCGCTTAATCCTGTACAGGGTTGCGGTGAGCCAGAGCCTATCCCGGTAGACACAGGTTTCATTAGTTATTTTTTTCTGTCGTTGTTGACATGCCGTTCTATCCGCGGCCCTTGTGCAGCGCTTTGTGACCATCGGGTGAAAGGCGCTCTATAAAATGCTATTATTTTTAATATACTCCGCTCCTCCTCATGCAATGTCTGGCCCGACATCAACATCAGGCTTATGGACAAAAAAAATACATCGATTTCGAGGCTTTGTTCATCGCCAATCTCCTACCCTCTGCGACTTTCTTCGCCTACATGAGGGCAGCGGTGGCGCGGTGAGTAGCGCTGCCTCCTCACAGCAAGAAGGCCCCAGGTTCGATCCCCAGTTCGGGTGTCTTTGTGTGTGGAGTTTGCATGTTCTCCCCGTGTCTCCGTGGGTTTTTGCCAGGTACTGTACTCCGGTTTCCTACCAATGTCCAAAGACTTGCTGCTGCCTCGGTTAATTGTCGTAAATAGTTTGCCCCCGCTGCCCTGAGATGTTCCACTTAGCCTTCCCTGCTGGACAACTGTCAAAAATAGCTACATATCTCAACAGTTCTTTCCAGCTTCAAACTTACTACATCGGTACCACACTCTCATGCGCACCAAGTGAGCAAAGTGAGCAAACAGTTCGACACTTGCTTTACAACAAAATGCTCAAGTACTTAATGGCTTAAAAGTGATTGCTGAAAATGGCATAAGTTGTGTACACAGCGATCCTGAGGGTGTTGCAGATTATTTCTAAACAAGTACAGTGTGTTGTAGCTGTCTACGGTGTTGAGTATGGAGCGTGTGCTGAATGGAACGAGGGACATTTCAGTTGTTCAAAATGTGTGAACCAGTCCTCCTTCAGGGAATTGCCAAGAGGCGCCTGGAAGCTCTGGGGAGCTTGTGTATCTCCGAGGTGTTGTTTTAAGCCTAAATTTCCAAATGAAGCTGCTATATCGCACTTGTTAACAAATGTTTACTTTGCCCATCGCAAAAAACAACTAGTTTTAGTTCAGAGGACTGGAAATTCTGACAAAGCCTTTCGGGGGTTTGTAAGACCGAGCTCCAAATGCATTAATAATAATAATCTACTTTTGTAACGCGCGCATTTTCTCCAGGCGCGTTGCACCCGTTAATTCGGAGGCGCGGAGCCCTGCTCAGTCGGTTTGTTGTGAGTCGGTGAAAAGGTGACTTTTTAAGATATTTTTTAAGGCTGAAGGGAACTGTGTTTGACGCAATAGGTGTGGCGGGCTGTTCCAGGTTGTGGGTGTCGCAACCGAGAATCGGCGTTTCGCGAAGGTTGTACGTGAGCGCGGTGTGTGGAGTAGGTGCTGTGATGAGCTGCGCAGAGTACGGGAATGTGTTGATGCGAGTGGCCGGAGTAGTGATGCGAGGTATTTAGGGTGTCCTGTGTGGATAGCGCGGTGGCAGATTATCGCAGTTTTGCAAGCCATGCGTTTGTGGATGGGTAGCCAGTGTAGAGTCTCCATGCATTTTGTGGTTGGTTGGTGGCACGCTTTGATGTTGAGGACTGCACGTGCTAGGTTGTCCTGAAGACGTTGCAGTTTGGCGCTCTGTTGTTCGGTGATTCCAGTGAGTATTCCGTTGCAGTAGTCAAAGCGGCTGGCGATGAGGGTGCAGGCGATGGTCTGTGCTGTTTGGGTAGAATTAGTGGACGAATTTGCCAAAGTGCTCGAAGGTGGTAGTTGCAGGATCTGGTGATGTTGTTTATGTGGGTGCTGAAAGTGAGTGTGGGGTCTAGTGTTGTTCCCAGAATTTTTAGATGAGCTGAGGGTGCAATGTGAGAGTCGGCGATGCAGAGATGTTGCGGGAGTGGAGTATTAGCGAGGCGCTTGCTCGTGCTGATGTATATTGTGACTGATTTGTTAGGGTTGAGGAGGAGCTTGTTTTGCTGGAGCCAATCCTTAGAGCTGTTGTGCAGGATTCCAGGTTGTTTGTGTTATCAGGTGAGGTAAGGGTGGTGTAGAGCTGGATGTCGTCGGCGTAGGTGTGGTGCCGTATGCCGTGACTATCAATGAGGCGGCTGAGTGGTGAAATGTAGGCAGTGAAGAGTAAAGGTGATAGTACGGAGCCTTGTGGGACCCCGCAAGTTGATATGGTGATGCGTGTTGTTGAGGTGCCCATTTTGATAAAAGTTGGTCTGGAAGCGAGAAAGGAGGCAATGAGGTTGAGTGCAGTGCCAGTGATGCCGAAGTTGGGAGAGACGCTCCAGGAGCATCTCGTGGTTGATGGTGTCGAAGGCGGAGGAAAGGTCGAGGGAGATGAGTGCCGCCGTGGAGCCGGAGTCTATCAGGGTGAGGAGGTCGTCTAGAATTTTGATGAGTGCGGTTTAGGTGGAGTGTGCTATGCGGTATGCTGATTGAAATGTGTTGAAATTGGGCGAGGATGTGATGTGGTTTTGTATGCGCTTTAGGATGAGGCGCTCGATGATTTTTGAGAAAGTGGAAAGGTTGGTGATGGGGCGGTAGTTTGTGGGGTCGTCGGGGTCCAGTGTTGGAGACTTGTGAAGTGGTGTAATTAGTCCAAGTTTTAACTGAGATGGAAAAATTCCGGTGATGAAGGCTGCGTTAGCTAGTTTGGTGATAATGTCGGCGAACTGGACGGAGCAGTGCTTTAGTGCAATGTTAGGAGCGGAGTCGAGAGGTGAGGCCTTGGTTGTGGCTTCAATGAGTGCGAGTGTTTCCTGGGTTGTAACTGGGGCGAGGATTGAGATGGTGCTGAGGGTAGTGTGTGGTGGTGTGTTATCGGCACATGTTGATGGTGCGATGTTTGTGGCTGAGATGCCGAGCTTTCTAATGGTGGGGTTTCTAAAGCTATTTATGAGGTTCTGGTCGTGGGCTGGATTATTGTGGTGGTGGCTAGGTTGAGGGTGTAGAAGTGCTTTGATTATTGACAATCGTGTGCGTGGATTGTTCTCGCAGACGGATATTTGTGTGGAGAGATGTGTTTTGAGTGCTTCGATGATGAGTTTGTTTGTTGTTTTACAGGCATGGTGGTAGGCGAGTCTGTCTTATTGTCTGTTTGATTTTTTGTATGTTTTTTCAAGTTTGCGTCAATGTCGTTTTGCTGTGATAGCAGCTGGAGTGAGCCATTGAGTTTTGTGTGTGCTGGTGCGGTGGATGAAGGTTTTGATATTTGCAACACTTGGCTAACACTGAGACTAGGCTATGAAGAAAGCTGTCTCTGGTGTAGGCCAATCAGTTTCACGGACAATGCAGATATTATCAACACTTTTTGTTTACATCATGAAAACTGGACCCTTTGCAAAAAATGTATCCATTTAGTGTTTTTCAGATCTTAACACTTGTCTCGTTGCCAGAAAAGGTAAAACCTTGTATTTTTTTTGGTTGTTGTTGCCTGTTGCAATAATAATAATAGCATTTATATAGCGCCTTTCACCCGAGGGTCACAAAGCGCTGCACAAAGCTGCAGAGAGAACGACATGTCAACAACGACAGAGCACGGAAAATCAGCAATTTTTTTTTTCAGCAATGGGAAGCCGCACTCACAGGGAGAAAGGCAGAGGTGGCTCCCACGTGCTATGTGTGAAAACACGCATGGCAAGTCCCTTGTGGTTTGTTATTTTCTTTTAGAATAAACCATCCTTTAAATCGTTCCACGTTTTTTCTGGGTCTGTTCACCTGTAACGCCTGCACTCAGGGCATGTTGCATTATCTGGTATTGAGGCTATGCGAACTTCACTTAGTTAAATATTTATACCTTCAAAGATAGTATTTACAAATAAACGATTACATAAACAGATGATGTGTGCATGGGCCCACGTTTGCATTGGTGCATGTCTTTTGAATCGTTACTTTTTAAACGTTCCTCCATGCGATTCCTCAGCTCCAAAGGTGTGCCGAATATTCCAATTTTCGCAGCTGAAACATCTGCTTTTGATGCTACCGAATCAATGTTTCTGAGGTATGAATTAAAAGAAAAGTTAGGACAGCTCGTTTTGTTGTCAGGCAAGGTGACGAGAGAAGGCTAGCCGCGCTAGGCAAGTGAGGAGAGACTATGTGTGGACAGGAATCGATAGATGAGTCTCCAACCTCTGGCCCACAGATCCTCATTAGCTCGGCTCACCTGTGCTCTTATTCTGCCGACACACAATACCCCGCGCTAGAGCCCAGTCAGCAGCTGCACCGCATCGGTATGCAGACAACTGGAAGCCGCAACACTCTCACCGCGTTTCACCCAGTTCCTATTTTGGATCTCATGTGTTAATTCTAGGGCGTAGTGGGTAGCGCTGCCGCCTCACAGCAAGAATGTCCCGGATTCGAATCTCGGCTCGGGGGCCTTTCTGTGTGGAGTTTGCATGTTCTCCCCGTGTCCGCGTGAGTTTTCGCCGGGCACTCCGGTTAATTGGCATACTGACTAACTTTCCCCAGGCGCCCTGCGATGGACTGGCGTCCCATCCTCGGTGTTCCCCTGCCTTGCGCCCTGTGTCTGCCGGGATAGGCTCCGGCTTACCGCGACCCTGTACAGGATTAAGCGGTTTCTGAAAATGGATGGATGTTCGTTCTATGCCGAGCCACGGTTTCACTGTTGTGCTGTGTTTCCCGCGAGTGTATCTGTGACCAGATTTTTTTTTTCTGTAAGGTGAAGATTAAGTCATTAATTCCCACACGCACAATAAGCTAGTGTTACTGCCAACAAATGGTCTGTGCTTCCATACACATTATATTATCTTTACGTTTATTAGTTGTATGGCAGTGTGTTTGATAGCGATGACTGCGATAAAAGTTCAAAAACCTTATTTCCACACCACCACTAAAATAGACTCCCAGGGTTGTTATTTCAAGTCGAGCACACTAACATACCTGCACGGTACCTTGCTTCTGACATTTTTTGGCCTCCATTTTCGGTACAAATAGTTCCACTTTGTGAAAGCAAAACGGTCCTCGATCTTATATTTGAGGAAGCATAAACAACAGAAGGAAATACAAATGTCAAGCCTGATAACTGAGAGGGCGGCAGGGCGGCGCGGTGGTAACATCTGCGGCTAATAGAAAGAAAGTCCTGCTCGTCGCACTTCGGTAGCCGCCTCGAGTGCCTTTCTGTCGGGAGTTTGTGTGTTCTCCTCCTGTTCTGTGTGGGTTACCTCCAGGTTCCCCGGTTTCCTCCCACAACTATAAAATACTCATTCATTAATTGGCCGATAACATCATCATATACAAGAAGCAACGTTTGGCGGGTTGGCGCCGGTTAACTGCCTGGCTCCCCCCCCCCCCAGCCCTTGCAGTTTCCCGTGCCTTCATATCCGTGTCTCGTCCATGACCAGCCGCGCAATTCCTTGCGCATTATAAAATCTATTGTTATTATGGTGGGAACCCAGCGAGATACACACTGCAGCTGTTTAAAAATAGACTCGGTGGATACATTAGATTTGGCAGCTTTTAACTCTCTTTGAACTCACATGGGCTTAAGTCAGGCCCTGGGCACACTCCAGAACCCTGTACATTGGTCGCTCCTGCCAGACATCAATAAGTTTAGCCGTAATGCTTTTAGAAAATTCATGACTTTTCGGATTTCTTTTCGCGAATCACCTCTTGACAGTAATAGCAACTAACAGACAATGGCAGACACTTATTTTGACAAGCAGAAATATTTAATGAAGATGACTCACATGCTAGGTTTTATATTTAGCATATCTGGGTATGTGGAAATTGGCGAGATATATTTTTAAACAATTACGAAAATGCGGGTCTTTTTTTCTGAGTTGCTTTAAATACAAAAGATACACATGCATAGGCCATCCGCGGCACTCAATTTCTTATGAACTTGATCATTTATTATAAGCATTCTACAAAGAGTTATGAGATAACACTATGTAATTGTTATCCACTTGGGGTTGCTGGGTTCACATACATTTTTGAAGTAATAATTAAGATTCATTACCATCATCATTCGCAGAAGTGATCACAGGCTTGTGTGATGCAAGTAACACTTCAACGTAGCCAACGAGAGGGCAAAACTCATTAGAAGCAAAACAAGTTCATTAACGCAAGAAATAAAAGACAATCATTACTCCCAAGCACCTTAAAGTCTGGGCATGTTTAAGACTGGTATTCATCAACCGCACATCAGTTAGAGAAGACATTTGCACGTGTGAAACATTAAGGATTGTCCCAAGTTGAAAATTGCCATAGATGGTCTCTTTGATGGTTGCTCTCCAGAGCTGTTCTTTCCGTATAGCCGTGTCGAGGGCTCTCCCTCTCTCCCTTGCGACGTTTTGCCTCCCACGCCTGATGATGCTTCCAACGTAGGAGGCGAAACGTCGCGAGGGAGAGAGGGAGAGCGCTCGACAAGGCTATCCCGAAAGAACAGCTCTGAAGAGCAACCATAAATAAATTTATTAGGGTTTTTTTTTCAGCTTTCCTTGAACATGCAGATAGGCATGCAGTGATGCATAATAGGAATTGCAATGAGAGGCAGGAAAAGGAGGCCATACATTGGGGATCTAGCACAACTCTGACTTCGTATTCACTAATTCATTCCTGGTTTCCTTCGTGTAATGTCGTGTACAATTTGTGCGGTAAAACCCTCCTGCACCCATCACGGCCAATTACTAAAAATGTCACGTGAATGAAACGTTCCAAGTGTATCACTGCTTCAGCACCACCAGTGTGTTGCTGGAGACTATTTTCGAAACATGTAAATGGTTGAGACATTTCGCTTAAGATTAGACTGTGTTTTTAGGTTAGCAAGAGCTCAGAGCTCGATATGTGAGCTCCTGAATGCAATCTCTCGTGGAATGACTCGCCAACTACACCAGTGGTTGCTAATGAAGTAATACATTCATAGTGACACTTTTAATAATTGACCGAGTCGGGTGGAGGCGGGTTCACGACATGTTTACACGGCCATATCCAAAAGAACCCAATTATACGTTGTAATATCGATGTATGTTTTCACGGCTCGATTCATGATGCTTGTTCTTCAGAGCTGTTCTTTCGAGATAGCCGTGTCAAGCGATCTCCATCTCTCCCTCGCGACGTTTCGTCTCTCACGTTGGAGGCCTCCCACGTTGTTGGCATAACGCCTGACGATGCCTCCAACGTGAGAGACGAAACGTCGCGAGGGAGAGATGGAGATCGCTCGCTGTGCAAAAGTTTGCCTCTCCCGCGATCATCTACGCTTTCCGTGGTACAAAAATACATACTGTTGCCGCTACCGTGATTGGCGCAGACGAGAATAGCTGCCGTCTCTCGTGCCACCGCCAACAATTTATAATGGGCTGCGAGAGCTAACATTCGTCATGCGAGTGGTGGCGCGCAGCGTTGACAGGGCATTGGCGGTGCCACCCGCAAGTGATGCTGTGTGCGGTCCAAGCGTTTGGAAGGAGCACAGGCGTCATCAGCGCCGCAGTGCGATGGTTATTTCGATTCCATTCATATGCGTTGCGAGTGATGGGCTCAGACGGGGCTGAATTATGTATTCATGTAGGGCACGGGGCTCTGATTGTTGAGAGGGCCCTCTTTAATAATAATAATAGCATTTATATAGCGCCTTTTACCCGAGGGTCACAAAGCGCTGCACAAGGCTGTGGAGAGAACGACATGTCAACAACGACAGAGAACGGAAGACAGCAACACGTTTTTTTTGGGGGGGGGGGGTGGTGTTTGTTACATATATTCATTTCCTTCCTTTTATTGTTTGACCACCAGCCATGCCGGATCCAAAAAAACACTCATTCGTTATTACCCTCGGCCATTTCAGTTACAGTTTCCAGAGCGTAATACATTTAATTGCAAAGATAGAGTGAGGTTAAAAGGAGCAGACCTATTGTAAGTTCGGTGCATTACTGCTGGTAATTTACATTGCGATGGTACGGCTTTAATTAGCAAATTATACTTTCGGATTTATCACAGTGCCACACGATTGCATTTCAACCACTATAAAGCACAGTACAATCTTAGGGAGGGCCTTTAAATTCCGAGGGCCTGGGGCTGCAGCCCTAGAAGCTTTGAATGAATCAGGCCACGTGCTTAAACAGGCACTGGAGAGGAGTGCTCATTCTCCATCCTTGGCGCTGAGCCAGTAGTTTAAAAGCCGCATGTGTGTGACGCAGGCCAGCCTGTCTATAGAAACACATCCGTCCGTTCCGTTGTCAGACACCGCTTAATCCTGTAGAGGGTCGCGGTGAGCTGGAGCCTATCCCGGCAGACACAGG
>JAZEWU010000013.1:5835443-5849539 GCA_036362915.1 Geotria australis
CCCACTGGGCCCCACTGGGCACTCGCATTCCATGCCCGGCTCCAAGCCAGCGAGTCGGGCCACTGGGCACTCGGCCCCCTATGAGGAACCGTTCCTGGAAAGGGTTAATCCCGTCCTCCACCTGAGACGAGGCAATAACTGCCACTTGAGCAGGTGGCACAGCCACTGACGCATTGTAAATTGAACTTCCTCTCATAACTGCCAAGGGCCAAGCAGTGCCTCTTGACGGAAACTGTTCAGGGAGAGAGGCAGAAACTTAGCGCGAACCTTCACAAGGTGTCCACGGCGTTGCACAATTCTCACGGATTTGTTTGTGTCTCTCTCTCTCTCTCCCCCGACCTCATTGAACGGTGCTGCCGCCATGTACTGGTTAGCACACTGGACAAGCAATCCAAAGGTCGGCGGTTCTATTCAATTACCCAGCGCGGCAGTTCACACAATGGTGCAAGTTTATTAAATCTCCGCCTGCCTCTGGCCACCGAGCAGTATAAATGGGTAAGACCAGCGGTAGTCGATCGGCTACCGTCGTATTGTGATGGTGGTGGTGTAAAAGTGAGGGCATCCCATCTCTACCAAGACCACTGGCCAGTGTGGAAGAGTCGGTCAAAATACTGTTTTGAGTGAGAGCTCTGGAGCCGCCGTTCTCAACCGGTGGGTCGCGACCCATCAGTGGGCAGCGTGCGCACCACCTAGTGGTCTGTGGGCTGGTAAAGCGTGATTACTCACACATCTCGAAAGGTGTCTGGCCAAAATGGAAGAGCAGGCCAAATACCTTTTAAAGGGCTTCTCTAGAAATCCCTCCGGTGGATGCTCTTCCATCAACAGTGGTGGGAGCGAGCAATTGGCAAGGCTGCACTTTTGCCGCTAAAGTTGTACCTCATTTACAGTTTCAAGGTAGAGAGCAAACCTTAATACAAAGCGTTAAGTGGATCACCGACGTTCAATGGCAGATGTGGCAAAATGTTAAATCATAGAGTATGAACTGCAATAGAGTATTTCAGGAATGCACAGAATCGATACGTCAGATGGTATGAGAACCGTACAAAGATGTTTCGCTGCATTTTCATACCGTGACGAGTATATTTTTTTGAAAGGACACAGAAAAGCCGAAAATCACGGTGACGACCGACCATTATCCTCTGCGCAGATTTACTGGGTGTTTTTTTCGCCCCCGCTGAGGATAAAACATCGCTCTCCAATGCCAGAATAAATGGCAGAATTGCTGCTACATCTCGTGATGTACGAGGTCACAGTGAAGATCCTCTGTGATTTTCAAATAACATTTCCGAGCGGCTCTCAACGGTTTATTTTTATTGTTCCGCGTAAACAAAGCAGCTTATAAGCAAAACCCTCCGAAGAGCAGTGTTTACTCTCAGATGCTCTTGGTATCCACGCACGGCTAAACAGAGCCCATTTTATTTAAGGACCTGCATTTTAATGACTGGGATTCGGTAGGATTCCGAAGCAGATGGGAAGAGGAGACGGTTAACGTTTCGGGTAATTTGGCTGATTGGTGTCAATGGCTGCCAACTGCACTGTCGTCCTGATGTCACACATATGCACGCGTGCGCGAGGCAAAGGCAAAGACCCAACCCCCCCCTGTATAGCCTCGACTAACTGTTGGGGCAAGTGCTGTTAGTGAGCACCTATGAAGGCCCACGCCCTTTGTAAGCGTCATCCCGAGCGATGGGGTCAAGGTAGAAGCGTTCACGTCGCGTTCCCTGTCAGGTAATACTTGGTGTTGCCTGCGAATTCTACCAAACACTTCGAAGCCACGCTGAAAGACAACGATGTCCAGAAGCTGACCATCGTGCTTCGAAGAATCGCAAAGAAGAAGAATCCCGAGCGATGATCCATAGTATAGCTCTTTTTACGAGTTTAGGTCACGTGAAAACCTAACCTCATAAAGAGAGCTATACTATGGATAACATTGGTCATGAAAGCCTTCGCGTTAAATTTCCGAGCGACGATGTTTACACATCGCACCGGGTACTCACTTGAGGCCGAGTCGACCTAGGGGCAGACCCCAGAACTTGTTTGGATAATCGTGACTGGAAATTCACCGTGAGAGGGAATAGAAATAGGATCGCCGGGGGTTTGTCGAGCAACGCTATAACCGTAACGCTACTGATCCCCAGACCCACTCGCAGACATACGCACAATACCAATTCCGCCTGGCAGGTTGACCAGAAATAGGAGAGAATAAAAAAAAAACCCCATCCAAACGAATGAATCTATTAATTTCAGTTGCGGAGATTATATCCTGCGATGGACTGGCGTCCCACCCTCGGTGTTCCCCTGCCTTGCGCCCTGTGTCTGCCGGGACCCTGTATAGGATTAAGCGGTTTCTGAAATTGGATGGATGGATGAAAATGGATGGATGGATATTATATCGAAACATTTCCAAGGAGAGATAGGACGAAAACAGGGAGTCGAACACCGTAATAAAAAAAAATTGCCGCGTGACAAACACGATAGTTCCTGGAGACACTCGACGTGATCAGCAGTTTGGAGGCAGCGGCAATCCCATGTACGCGGCAACAGCATCGCTCGCCATAGCCGCGCGCTCATTGTATCGATCTAGAGGAGCGATACGGCAGAGTGTGGCGCTCGTAATATGAGTGTGAAATGCATTTCCAGCGCGGCCGTTGCGACAACGCAAATGCATTAGCGAGCGCTGAGCTAGATGAGCCTCATGTCAGGGCTGTCAGCAGCGGGTTACGATCGGCTGAGTCCTGTGTAGAATTCAATTTACCTGCTTCTTATATGCCAACAGTGACACGGTGTTAGCGCAATGTAATTTGACAGTAAAGGTCATTACGGCTACAGCTTTAGAAAACATTTCTTTTCCGCGGCCGGTGATCGGGCGAGGGTGAAAGGTAAGTCTGGCGCTTACTCAGCAAGCTTACGTAACCCCAAAATAACAGCAAGGCAATTGCGGATGCCGGGGCGTCGCCAATTCGAGGGAGAAAAAAATTACATCTTCGCACCGTTAATGTGTCATCCGTAAAGATGCCATCAGGCCCTCTATAAATACATATTTAATGCATTCCACATGTGCCGTACATGCAATTACGCAGCTGATTGTGATGTCTAAGCTGTCTAATTAACGCTCGTCGCACATACTAAAGCGCTACGTGTATATTGGCTAATTATACCCGAGTGTTAGCTTGTGTAAGAAGCATAAAAGGTGCCAGAGTGTTTAAATATTACGTCTTAAGTTTGCGATACAAACACGGTAGGCGGGGAAGTATTGTGAAATCACCAAATTAATCCTTAAACATTGGCATATTTAGAAATAAACTAACCCATTGTGTTACGTATACATATTTGGATAAACATTGTGTTTTATGTTTAGAAATAACAATTCTCTAAAAGGTAACGTCCTATTGACGGGTAGACTAAAATCTGTACGACACTTTAGGATACATTGTGCTCCTCGCAATTGAGAGACATCTTGTGAACTAATTGTATAGAGAGAATCTGCGTCTGTACGCGTGTGCGAGCCTGAGTTTGTCTCGTATATCCAATGGCCCTTTGTCAGTCCACTGCTGGATGAAGACTTCCCTGTACTGCGTTGGTCACGGAGGATCAATAACCATACGCCATCACGCTAGCCAGTGCAGTTCGGCGACAAGATGGGCGAGAGCCAGTTTGTATTTAATGATAAATAAATAAAATTTATAACGCGTCGCACATTCGTTACATGTCGAAGGTATTCACTTGAAGAGAGAACGACTCCGAGGCGCAGGAGGGGGGAATCAGCCAGGCGGTTTGCCGGCGCCAACATTTTGCCACACACTGCTTCCTATATATTATGATGTTATCGGCCAATTAATTAATGAGGTTTTTGTTTTGTTGTGGGAGGAAACCTGAGAACTCAGAGGAAACCCACGCAGAACAGGTGGAGAATACGCAAACTCCACGCAGAAAGGCGCCCTACGCAGGGCTCAAACTGCCTCGGGCAGGACTTTCTTTCTGCGAGGCACAGCTGTTACCATTGCGCCACCCTGTGTCTGATATTAGCCGCGGACAGGAATCAAACTCGGGTTACCAGACTCTACAGTGCAGTGTGCTAACCATTGTGCGACTGCTTGCCCCCCCCAGCCCCCTTTGTCAAATACTCGGAATAAAATTAACCGTGCGGGCCTTCAGCGAAGAGGACAGGACGGGCTCTTCAACAGCAGGCATGACGTTTCCTTTGAACGGTTCCAAAACCTGTCAGTAATGTGTTCCTTAAAGCCCTAATGCGGCTGACAGCATTTGGATTTGATGACGACCATCAAAGGTGTGCCCTATGCTCCTGTCTCCCTGCATTGGACAAAATGTGCTGGTGAGATCGGGAGGTGGGTATCACAGACTTGCACAGCATCTTAATGTATTTGAACCGCCGGTCGCGGGCACCCTCCCTCTTACGGATGCACAGTGTATCCGGAGGGAGCGGCGGTGCAGTGGTTAGCTTAATACCTCCAGGCTACAGCTAACATCTGTGAATAGTGATATTTGTACCGATGTAGGTTTCTATGGCTCGATGTGCGATGAGAATGGCCCTCCATAGCTGGTCTTTCGGGATAGCTCCCTCTCTCTCCGTCACGACGTTTCACCTCTCACGTTGGAGGCATCCTCAGCCGTTCTGAGTTCTGGGACAGAACTCTCTCAGGACCCAGAGCGCCTGAGGATGCCTCACTAAGATCTCAGAACGTCTCGAAGGCGAGAGGGGCAGTGCTCGACACGGCTGGCCCGACAGAACAGCTTTGGAAAGCAATTCTCGACGGTGATATGTTTTCCTGGTCCTGGGTCTTTCTCCTTCACAAATTTGCTCTAACCAGCTGGCAGCTACTCTCCACAAACAACAAAGCATTTCAATTATTATTAATACATAGCATTTCAAAACGTGGATGGCTAAATCCGAGGCTGGCCTCTGCAGTGAAATAAAAGTTCATTAGGCAGAGACTGCCTTGGTAATTAAAATCAATAGTTGATTGCCTGCAGACAGCCCAATCGAAGATCGGCTGAATGCATATAAATGAGCGGCCATGAAATTCATCAGCAAAGCAGCTCATCTTAATTTAGGGGGGAGCGTTGTACAATTATTAAAAATTCAATTTTGTATTAGGTTGTAAGGGCTCATTAAAAGTTACAACTGGGGTGGGTTGAAATGAAATAAATAAGCAAAAGAAATTAAGGCATTTCATTAATTAAATTCACGAACACATTGATAATCACGTTAAGCAGAAAGACACACTTTACGGGTGCAATTGCAGCCCTGCAGAGGCAGCCCTGGATTTCAGCTGCTCGTATTAAGTCATCTAACCAAGGTACCCTCGGTCTGCACACACCGGGTACCCCAGGTCTACACAGGTCTACACACATACAGGTGTCCCAGGTCTACACACACCAGGTCCCCCAGGTCTACACAGACCAGTTTCTCGGGTCTGCAGACACCCGGCTGTGGATAATCTTACCGGTGATTGTGGGGACTGTAAACACATTAACGCGGTTACCCCTGTCCCAGCCGGCCACATCTGGCTCGGCTGCTCTGCATCGCAATTGAAAGAGAGCTTCTTAGCTCAATGTAAAACCATGTATTTGGTGATGCTGCGTTGACACTTATCCACAAGGGCAGTTAACAACAACACCAACTCAACACGCTTGTCAATCGCACCGGCCTAAACGAAACACAATACACACGAACGTTTTAGGCATATGAGAAAACTCAAATATACCCGGTGGAAACTGGGGCTGTGTGCAACCACCATCTAGCCCTGCTGACCATTCCAGTGAGGATGGGGGCCGGTGCCATGAGTAGCTACCCAGAGGTCCTTGGAAGCCCAGGGCAGAATGTCATTGGCTCCACCTTAGCAACAAAAAACACAGGTCCGGTTGGGGCCCTGTTTTGGGTAAGGCCCTGGAAAAATCTCCCCCTTTGAACTCCCCCCCCACAGCCATCAGCAAAAAGCCGGTTTTGTGCGTGATAAGAAAATGACTGTGGACACGTACAGGAGATGCCAGAATGTCCTTCGACCACTCTCCTCTGGCTGCAAGCGCCACTAATGCCTCGAAAAACCCTAAGAGTCGGACAGCGAAATCCTCTACAGCTGAAGAGACATGACGGGAAATCCACCCTTGTCCCTTTTAAATCCCCTGAATGGCAGAGCACAGTGCTTTTACTGCATATTGCTAAGATGCTGATAAGCAGAAATATTATATATTTTTTTAATGATATCAATACATGTCAATAATAATCGGAAAATAGCCCCACCTGAAACGGTGCATTGCCTGCGGATGAAATGCAAGAGACTCGTATTGTAGGTTTATTTAAGTTTACATTTCGTATGCCAAGGGCATACAGGCACGGAAACAGCCCAATATATACGGGGCAACCTCATATATTGAGGATACCCCGGCATCACCCTTGAATAATCAGGTTAATGGGGTTTAAATGTTAAAATTTGGGAAATGTGCTGCTTGGAGATGCCACAAATGCACAGGTCAGTTCTTTCAGTATGCAGCAGAGATAGCATTCCCTGTGGTATAAATTATGTCAATGCTGCATAGCCTGGTGCCGTTTGCAAATTAATAATGCACCGTGTAAAGCTTTAAAAAAATAAATCTTGTCTTATGGCAAATTTCAAGCACGCGGAAAACACATTCATAGGGGCGGCTTTATGGAAAGCGTGAGCCTCATATCCACAGCGATGTCGCGCTCATGGTAAAAACAAAAAGGAGAGGCCGTGAATTAGACCAGCTTTCTGTGTCGGCACGGGAATCGAGCGAATTCATGATTCAAGCGCTGCCCCTTGCACACTCCCCCCGTGGGAGAATACGGTGGTGAAAACCGCTGGTGGGTTTTTTTTTTGTTTAAAAATGTGCAATGCCACAATATTTGCCGTGTACTAACAGAGGGGGGAGCTGGCAATTAGTGTGTTTACCTTCCTCTGTGAGCTGCGATTGAACGGACGCACTGACAGCACACAGGAGGGCACTGAAGAGACTGCCAGCCCGGTAAGCACATTTGCACATTGCGGTTTCCTGAGCGAATCATTATAAACCGACAAGAGACTGACGCTTCACAGAGAAGCACCTTATTATTCCGCTGAGAAGCCAGAAAGCAAGTCAAGGTAAGGATTGGGAGCATTGTTCAACGATACAATTTCGAAAATGATTTGCATTTTTTAAAAAGGAATGGATTTTCTGTTGTCTCACTTTGATTCGGAGAACAAATGATCGGAAAGATATATCCATTATCTTCGGACGTACTGGATAAATTACAATGAAGTGCTTATTGTTCACAATTGGAAGCATAAATCACATTTAATTGGCGGAGTACTATATGTATGGAAAGAAGAGCCAACATTGATTACGCTTTGTTTCTTTTATATGTATTCGAGCGTTGAAATTGGATACCTACACAACTGCATCCATCATGTGCATAATCCAAATTGACATGTCCCCTCTGTGGTTACGAGCGGCATATACTGCACACAGAACCACAGGCGCAAGTAAACTAGATACGTTTCATCCCCTAGGCAAATTCTTGTCATTCTAAAGGCAATATCACAGCATTTAAGACAAAGTGCTTTGGTCAGTGAGATTCTTCTCTTGCAGGTTATCAGTTCACACCAGGTGATAAGGAGCAGATCCTTTAACAGACACTAAACCATTAAACCGGCTCCTTGGCATCATTTTAGAGCTTCTCATTAATCCAGTAGAGGAAAGCCAAGTAGATAATGTACAGTAGCCCTGCAGTAGCGATCTACATATACAATGAAAGAAACACGCAATCAACAACTAAGTCCGCTCCAATATTATACTTATTAGTCGATGAAAATGGATCGCTCTGCATTAGGAATTAGTACTGAAGGTACCATTTTCATTTATATTTTATTGTGCGCACTTTCACTCGGTGTGCATAATTAATTAGACTGGCTGGGCCGTGAAGATGCCTGTGGCTTGGCAGGGTGTTCAAGCACTGACACAATTATCATTGGCCACAACCCTGGCTGCTTTGTCAGAGGATTACATCTCCAGGCTAATGCGGCAATGTTATGAAACATCAATGTAGTTTGATTGAACTCTCTCCCATCCCTGAAAGTTGTGTGGTTTTCTACATTGGTTCATTAACAATGGACTTGCAGGAAATGAAATTATTTATTGCAGTGTATATTGCGCGTTTCACTTAAGGCATAAATTATGCATTCTAGTTGGGTTTTGAGGCAGAAACATATTTCTCTTGCTTGACATGTATTAGTTTGTTTTAACGATGTTTACTGCTGTTTTCACCCTACTTTCATTATATTTTTGTCTAACGTGTGCTTATTGGCAGCATTGATGATTTACTGGTGTAAATACCACGAGCGTCATTATTATAACCATCCATGCCCTGCATCTCTCAGCCACACAGCATATATGTGCACTCGTCTGTGTGATTATACACATCTGCATCCATACAGTTTTATTCAAACAGACACAAAAAGGGGCAGTATACAAGCAAGACATATAACTCGTATATTATGAAAGAACTGCATGCATTACGCTACCAGACCGCGCTGTTCTTGTAAAACCCTCAAAAGAATCCTTCATTATTTATAACACGTGTTACATTTCATCTAACTTCTCACAAGCAGGTTATTGTCCTTTGCTGAATAAAATAAAAACGTTGTATGTATTAGACTCTACAGGTCATGCTGTTTAACACGATAAATGTGTCTCAACAGGGTATATAAAACACCTGAATGAAACAAACAATCAGTGCATAAATAGAGAAAACGTTTACCTGCGGTACGACAATTCCAGGAATGCAGGTTCGGCTATGCAGACTCTCCACTGAACGACCTGACGTCCGTCCGTCCTTTCAAACGGGGTTTTTAAAAATCACTCAGGAATGGGGCAGCTGAACGAACCGACCGTCCGCTAACTACGGGGATAGCGGCAAGCAACGCTCAACTACCCCCCCGCCCAAGCCCAGCCCACGCAACAAGAGAAGGGCCCGGCACAGGCAGAACGCGCGGGGGAAGTGAGGGAACAGAGGATCCGCCGCTGCAAGAAATTATTTCCACTTCATCACACAGCCTCATTAAAATCACAGGCAGACGCGGGACGCTGGTTGGGCAGTCCGGGGAAAGGGGGCGGCGCGCAAAGCAGGCGGGCGGCGGGAGAGGTTGGGGGGGGAAGCAGCCAGAACTAGCGGAGAAAAACAAAAACGGCCGCACAAAGCCAGACGCCCTCTGGGGTAGGCGCTCTGTAACGTAAGGCACCGCGCTTCGCTACCGAAGCCAGCACCGTGGCCGGCTCCGCTGTCAGCACGACGCTTCAGCACCACGAACAGCTCCGTCGCTTCAGCACCACGGACAGGTCCGTCGCTTCAGCACCACGCACAGGCCCGTCGCTTCAGCACCACGGACAGCTCCGCCGCTTCAGGGCAATAATAAAAAATAATACCATTCATAACGCGCACAAAATTCCCCGCCCAGCCGAAGCGAGACGCAGATACTGAGGCGCGGGACAGCTCCGTCGCTTCAGCACCACGGCCAAGCAACGCCGCTTCAGCACCACGGCCAAGCTGCGCCGACTCGGCAGCAGAGAAAATGCGCAACCGCGAGAGGAGCGGCGTTTCTCCCCCCCACCGCACAGATTTCCACGCTCGTTCGTTCTCTCCCATTCTGAGAAGACGCCGCAGCGCTATTTGTCATGTGTGCCACACAAGGGATGTGGGGGGGAACCGCTGAGCCGGTCTGTTGTGCTGGGTGCGTGGGAACCAGAGAATCGGAGGACCAGAGCAGCTAATCCACAACCAAAAAGAATGAAATGCGTTTAAAAGACGTTGTTAATGTATATATCTTATTGCTGCACAGATTAATTTTGCATCACCCGTTTTTTTGTTACATTTTATCTGTGCGTGTGTGTTTTTATTATAGCAACATCGCAATTCACAGCGAGATGCAATATATTGTACACAAATGTGCAATTTATTTGTTGAACGTTTTGTTTGACAGCCCATTCTCGAGACTAACATCCCACCAATTAAAGTGGTTAACACCACGCTGAGGTGAGGGCAGAGCATTTGCGAAATTGTTTACAGCCAATATTTTTTTCACCAACTGCCTTTGTTTGCTGCTTCTCAGCACGTAATTACCATAGACAAGCGGCCTTATGGTACCATGCTAGAAGGTTTTTATTTTTATTGACTACGTAACATATCAATTCCATTGAAAGCGACACGGAAAAAAAACAGATCATGTTTCACGTGATGTGAAAAAGCAACGCATTCAGAGCATGGCGGGAAAGGGAATTTGTTTAATCGATATAATTGTACCATTTCTCAAAGGTACCCTTTAGTGCACTTACCTCCTATTAGTGTACAATTAAACAACGCTGCCTTTGATTGCACCAATTCCAGCAGTCCTTTGCCAGAGATTGGGGGAAGGATCACATATGGCAGCATTTCTAACAGAGGCATTTATTTTAGCTGCCAACTCGCCTACTCGTGTCAAACGTGCAGTGGCATTGCATATGTCTGCAATTAAAACACTCTACTTTTACTGGATACTGATGAAGACAGGAAGCTCGTGCTTGTCTGGAGAGTGATTTCTTTGTCTCTTCACAGTCAAAGGTTAACGAACTACAAATGCAATGCACGAACTCCAAACGTTATTGCATCTTGACCTTGCCATTAAAGAGACATGGAAAGGGTTGTTGTTTGATAGGTGCGTTTTGGTGAATGGTCTTTAAAGTCTAAAAGCAAAACAAAAACGAATAGCATAAAATCGTCGACCCATCAGATAATACATGTTATAACCTATTTAAATTCACAACATCAATTGTGGGCTACACAATCTGCCATCCCATAGCCAGGACAAACATTCTAACCTTTTTTCTGGCCTGTTAACTCCTTTGGCCACACTATTATTGCACGTCTGTTGTATTTTATCGCTATTAAACCGTGTGAGCTTCTCCCGCTGGACTTTATCATTCGTGTGATTATTTTCTTTTGCCAGCGTGGAAAAGTAGGCCAATAATATGCTGTATAAGGAGTGCATAGGGCTCCATCAAGAGGAGGCCCTTCTACTAGCAGTGGCATCAGCGAATAATGGGATAAGGCTACAACGATACCACCACATGGATCTTACTATTATCCACAGTCGTCAAATCATCATAAAAACTCAACACATAAAAATTAAACAAGGCCATCCTCCACAGTTGAAAAAGAAGAAAAACAAGTCAATCCTCACAGTGCCTTTGTTTCACCGGTTCCGCTGACTTGGAGCAAATGTGTTTGTTCAATGCAAGGGTTAAGGCTGCTCCCACTGTGCAACAGAGCCGTGTGAGGTGCTGTAAGCACCTGCTCACAACGTACTGGGTTCCTGGCTATCATTTTACTCCAGTGGGATTCCTCTGGCTTTATATTGCCCACAAGGAAATACAATCGGCATCTCACTCTAGCCCCAGGCTCACGGCGCTCGGATAAGCCATACGAATCCTTGGGGAAAGGCTGGAAATCTGCTATGAGAAAAAATGTACCGTTCATACTCCATTAATTTCCAGAAAATAGCTCGTTGAGGGAGTAGCTGTTTTCGGATTTTTGTTATCGCATCTCCTTGACCACATGAAATGATGCACCGTGGCTTGGGGACTGCATTTTTTTTGTTTATTCGCTTATTCATTTCAAAGATGATAAAATGTTATCGGAATGAAAATTAAAGGGCTTCGCCTTTTTTAGATTTGTATCCTATTTATATATTTCTCGGTAACATTTCCAACATGTAGACAACCACGACTGACTGCCTGAGCGCAGCGAATAAGTGATTAATGAAAGACCAGAGCGCTGAAATGTGAAGTAAATATAGGCCATGTTCATAACTATAAAGATCCGATATAATTATGATTGAGGCCTAAGCATTACAGCCCAGCGGTTGCTTGGCTTCACTCATACAGCGGGGTAGCATTACCTTGTTCTTTGTTGCTTTACGTCTCGTTCCAAGTGCTTAAACACATTTTTTATACCCATTATCAGTAAACCGAGGAATTTGCCTTCCATACTATGCGACAGTTATTACTAGCAAGCTGAAATTATGGATATGTGTATTAATGGGTATTGCTAATCTCATGATACATGTATCGAAGTGCATGCATAAGAATGAATGGTTTTTGACGTCCGGGACAACCTCGGAGTAGAGTCGCTGCTTCTTCGGATTGAGAGGAGCAAGTTGAGGTGGTTCGGGCATCTGGTAAGGATGACCCCCGGAAGGCTCCCTCGGGAGGTATTCCTAGAACACGCTGGAGGGATTATATCCTTCGGCTGGCCTGGGAACGGCTGGGAATTCCCCAGGAAGAGCTGGAATCTGTTGCTGAGGAAAGGGATGTCTGGTCCACTCTCCTTGGACTGCTGCCACCGCGACCCTCAACAGGACAAGCGGTTTAGAAAATGGATGGATGGATGGTTTTTGACGTGTTCACGTTGTTCCGAATGGGATGATGGCGCCCCTGCAGCCACTAGAGGCACTATAATTCTTGAAGTCGAAAAGCTGAATGTTGACAAATTATCAAATCCACAACGGATGGGAAACGATGAAATTACTCAACCATCATTTACTTGTGCTACAAAGGTGCTATACGATGTCCATTTAACTTTGAAATATAGATGTATTGGTTTAGTTAATTTGTTTATTCGATTGATGTGCTTTGCCTGATGGTTTTTGTGATGATTGGCGTTTTTGTTTTGTTTACTTTTCTGATTTTTTTTACTTAACTTTTTGTTTTACTTTCGTATCGTGTTACAGCTTTCGGTTTAAAATTATAATTGACGTTAGCCATGCCGATAAGATTTCTATGAAGATTCAATGCATGACAAATTAAAATAATTCAAATGTTATCTAGCGCAATTTTACAACATTTTTATACGTCCAACTGCTTCATTTTTTCATATTTCTGTATATATCAAGTTGTTGTTTTCTACTACTGGTGTATCTTTCACTGTTGTAACTTGCTTACCCCTCCCCGCTAGACAAATGTAAAACATGAGCTATATAGCTTAAATAAAAACTGACTGACTACTCGTCACAGTTACTGGCAACTAGTATTATAACTCGAAAGACGAGTTACACCGTGTCAACGGATGAAATAACAACATAAAAGCAAGCAGCCCTAATTTCAGACTTTGCATGTACAGTACTGCATGTAACGTGGGTAATTGGAACAAATAGTGTTGGTCCAATCGTTAAATACATTAGCTACACGGCTTCTAAACAAAAGAAAATAGTGTTTTCTTACGTAAGCAAACTGAAGCATAATCTATGGGTTTCAAACGTACTTGAATTAAATGTAAATGCCTCGGCATGTACCGTATATGAATTAAAATAACTTGATGCTTCACGAACCCATGCAACACAATCTCAATCATGAAGGTTCAACGTTTTGTGCAAAGGTAGAAGTCGCACGAATTCATTTTCTGGATTTTTGGGGACGAAAGTTATTAATGTGTGTTGTTTTCAACTCTGCTTGTCAACTGTGCAATCAATGGATTTCATACTTTACTCAGGAGTGAAACGTATAACCAGCGACGACCACGGTACAGTTGAACTGATGGCAGCAACCGTAAGCATTTCTGGAATTTAAAATGAAAAATATAAGTGGCTTGGAATCGAAGCTAGCGCTCATAAACCCAGCACTTTGTGTAAACGCATTTAAATCAGCTGTGTTTGAGCATTAGCGCAACATTTCTACTGCTAAAGTCAAGAGGTCTTCATGGCAAAACCGCTCTTTAACACCCTTCATCACTCTCTCCACTTTATATTTGAGACAATTATTAAAACCCCAATGGGCAAAATAAACCAGCCTCATCCTTGCAAATTAATCTTTGTTGCTCAAAAGCCAAAGGGCCTTTAAACAGACAGCGTGTAGGCAATAACACACCGAACGTTACACTCAAACTGAATGTCACTACTAGATTTTTTGTTGTTAAATTAATAGCATTTGTCCCAGGCTATACAGAGTTAATTAAGGCATTAATTAAACTTGTTAGTTAATTCATTAGGTATTGAATTCATTCAGCATTAAAACAAGCAAATGCCTCTCATCTTGCCAGGTCTCGTTAAGCT
>JAZEWU010000013.1:5849782-5868309 GCA_036362915.1 Geotria australis
AACAACCCACGCTGATAAGTGTGGTCTTCTTCTTTGCAATTCTTCGAAGCACGATGGTCAGCCTCTGGACATAAGTGTGGTGAAGTATGGTCAAATAACCCGCTCGATTAGAGAATGCCCTCATCCAGCATTAGGCTGGGATATTTGACCGTACATGTACACATATATACAATCTAGCGCTGTGGTTCTTAACCTTTACTGCAGCCTACACCTAGGCGCGTCGCAGCCACGGGTGTTGCGGCACCCGCACTTTTACTGAAACATGATTCGATCCCCTCCACTTTTTCCTGCAACACCCGCGGCTGCGACGCACCTGCCTGCGCCCCTTTGGTTGTCAAAGTACGTTCTCGCACCCCTTATTAACGAATACATATGCAATACGCCACATATATGATACCAAAAAATACAACAAATCTGGCATGCCTCATAACCCCAGCAAGGGCATCGCGCATCCCCAGGGGGTGCGTGCACCAAAGGTTAAGAACCACTGCTCTCGCGTCATCCTCGTCAACGTGGGTTGATGTTTGACCGTGCCCAGAGGATTTCCATCATCGACGTCTCTCATGGAAAGTCCCATCGAACTGCTGACACGGTCTCACCGTCTGATCCGTTTACATCCTCCACCCATTCCGATCGCCCAAGCAGAATCACCTTGTCATGTACGCGCACAATGAACACGCGCATCGCCGCTAAGTTGGCGTGTCAACGATTTGAATAAACAGCGCGTGTAACCTAAGCAAAAAAAACTGCCTCGAGTGCAAAGCAATTGTTTCAACAACAACAACAACAAAAAGGCATTAAAAAGGAGTCCGTCAGCCTGGCTTGGCTTCACTCCGGTCTGCTCGGTCCTCTGGGCTCTCGGAATGTGTCGTGTAACGCTAATGCATGTGAGCAGGCAACACAGGGACAGATGGGAAATGAGGCGAGGGCCACTAGCCATTTGCAGAGTGCCGCTGCAGGTCGGAGGGCAGTGTTTGGTTAGGTGAGCAGGACCGTGTGCTTTCCCTCTGAGCTATCGCGGTAGCCGGGCACAATCTGTCGAGAATTCCAATGAGAGCATCCCACACCCAGATTCATCTCCAGCCCCCCACCCCCCAACTTGGAACAAGAGCAGGATTGCTCCTTTTTACATCTCGGCAATCAATCTTACGCGCGAGGCTGTAATAACGGGCAGCGTGGCACCGTGGAAATAAATGGACGGCGTTGGGGGTGGCCGGGTGACCGAGTGGCAACTCTGTTTTGCCTCGGAGACCGGCGTTCGCAGATTCGCGCTCCCAGACTGTCCGCGTAAGAATGCGTTCGAGGTGCATTATCAATAAGCGTGCCATCCCTGGAGGGGACGTTAAAACTGCCATCCCATCTGCCTCCGTGCGCGAGGAACGCGAAAGATCCCGCGGACGACTTTTTCGAGAGGAGGCCGTCACGCGTCATTACCTCGTCCGTATTTGCCTGCGAGGTTGGTCATGTGACGAAGGTAATTACATCTCGATGGGAAAACTCCGCGTAAGTGGCTCGCACGCAATAAACTAACAAACGGGTACACGCGCACGCGACGAAATGACTTGCAAAGCGCTCCATCTACTAATAGAGGCTCTTCAATGAGCTCGTGCATTTTATTTTTTTTAAACCGAGCTCCCGTGCAGATGCTAAACTCCAAGCGATGTCGTTTTCATTCCACCCCCGCCCCCCAGCTAAATGTTTCTCCCTGCATCGCCGTAGAACATCACTGTCTAGAGCAGATAACAAATGCTGCTCCGCTGCCATGCATTTGAGTGACAGCATGGCTTTCATGGCAGTAAAAGCTAGTTTTACGTATCTCTGCTTCGAGACGATAAGGAGGGCACAGAACATTAAAAAGGATAAGCCGATAACCTGCCACATTGACTCTTCATCCTGAATGATACTGCGAGCCTCATAAGGTGAAGCTCACGTGCTCATATCTACGCCACTTGCTAAATGAAACACGGCGAAATGAATGTGGTTCATATCCAGGTCGCGAGTACTGAAAAAGGAAAACCGTGCCCTGTGTATTTAGCTGA
Source organism: Geotria australis (assembly GCA_036362915.1). Taxonomy (NCBI): domain Eukaryota; kingdom Metazoa; phylum Chordata; class Hyperoartia; order Petromyzontiformes; family Geotriidae; genus Geotria; species Geotria australis. The sequence goes on from JAZEWU010000013.1 coordinate 5,851,822, forward strand.
TGCTTGGCGCCTGACGCTGCGTCAGCCTTTATGACTGCAGTGAATGCACCCGCGCTTAGTTAAAGTGCATCCTTTCTCTAATGTGCCTGCTCTCCTGTCTAACGTGACTCACTGCTCAAGCAGACAGGGGTATCACCATCTCGACAATGTATGCTATGCTCACACAACAATTGGGAGAGAGGTAGGTCGGCACACTTTGCAAACCGAAGAAGTGGGCCTCGCGTTTCTGGGTAAACCTGGCAACAGCAACTGGGATGTGTGGCTAGCTCTAACGGGGCCACGTGGCTCCCTTTCCTAAGGGAACAGCACAATGTTATCATTAATGTAGGTTTTCACGGCTCGATGGATGAGAATTACCCTCAAGAGCTGCCCTTTTGGGACAGCCTTGTCGAGCGTTCCTCCTCTCTCATTTGTGACGTTTTGCCTCCAACGTTGGATGCAGAAAGGCCTGATGATGCCTCCGAAGTGGGAGACAAAACGTCGCAAAGGAGTAAGCAGGAATGCTCGATAAAGCTATCCCGAAAGAGCAGCTATGGAGAGCAATTCTCCAGCTTCGAGCCGTGACAAACCTACATCAGTACATGGAAGGACATTTGTATTAATTGTGTTTGCGTTTCTTAGAAAAAATGTAAGCTAACACAAACATAGGTTTCCCCTATGTAGATGGAGGGATGGTAGGAGAAGACGGGGGGCGGGGAGTAGGCAGGAAGCCAGAGAGCCCATGAAACTGCAAGCCACGGCTTTCCAGTCGTCATAAAAACGTAGGAATCATTAAATAAAATACGAACAATATATGAAAGAAAAACATGTAATTTACTTTGAGGTCTTTTTTTAAGCATAAAATAATGAACGTTCAGAATTTTTCCAAAAATACTAGGAAATCGAGGATAATGGAGCGACCCCACTGTTTAATGCACAGCAACAGCTTGGGCTGAATAAATGAAGCCATCGTATAATGAGATGTATTAGCCTAATAGGAATGGGCGTATTTGAAGCTAAATGTGCATGTGACACGTATTTATTTATTCAAAACAAATAATGACACGTCCAATGGTAACAGGCAAACAATATCCAACTCTGGACTGCGGCCAGGTTTTATAAAGATTGTTGGTTTGTGCTTTTTCTCTGCCCGGGGCAATGCTTTTGAAAATGCCCAAGGCACATTTTTTGAATCTAACACCACCTTCAAGTGATGTCCAACTCAACTCATGGCCGCTGAGAATATTTTTCTTGCCCGCGGGCTAGGAAAATTATTATTTTTTTCTGCTGCTTAGATCTATTACATTAGCAAATGTTGAAACCTTCTATTGTCAAGGTTGAAATCAACTAACTTATTACTGCAATACATGCATTAAGAACGAATATGTGAATGTATTCATGTGTAATTAGCATGCGGGGAGTGGTAGTTCAGAAGTTAGCATGCTGGCTACAAACCTTGCCACTAGGGAGACAAAGGCGGCAGGGTGTGGTGCTGACCACATACCCACATACCTATGTGCACTATGCAAAACAATGACAGAAAAATCGCCATTATTATATAGTAGATACATAGTTACAATCATACATCATAACGCAATATATTATTTCAGCAAAAAAAATATCAGAACAAAAATGTTCAAAGCCGGATTTGTTGTTTTATGTAAACACTATAAAAAAATATATATAGAGAAACCTGAGCACATTCATAATCTAACGGTAACCACTTTTTTTTCCTCCCTCACCAAAGAATACATGAGGCTGACTTCAAATATGAAACACTGTGAATGACTACAGAGGCAAAGGAGGTCACCAAAGCTCTGCATGGTTTTAGATGCATCTTCTCGGAGAGACAGGACGGGAAATCTCCCGCCTCACTGTGTGGGCGACTGTCACAACACAGCCACTGTCGTTTCTAAACTATTCTGGGCACCCACCCCGGCTTTATTGAAGTTGGCTTCGTTTGACGCAGAATAACTCACGGCGCAAAATCTGCCATGATTATAAACCGTTTTTCGCGGGCAGCGCAATCTCGTTTTCTCGATTTAGCGTCGCTACGAGCGCCGTTCTTTCTTCCGCGACCGAATTTCCCCGTCTGAAATTACGTCGGTTGTTGTTTGTTTCATTCACCCAGGCTTCGTTGCGCGCTCACCGGCTGTGTAATAGGTTCAGGTCACGGCAGTGGGTGGGCACGGCAGATTCGAGCGGCGAGACACAACGACGCGTCTGCCTTGAGTGCAGCTTTCGCGCCGTTCTCTGCAACCGGAGGCTAAGAAGCCAGCTTTGCAGCAAAGCCACGCGTGCTGGGAAATTATTGTCAAATACTTTTTTGGCATCGTGTGCGGAGCACTCTCTCTCCCCTCCCCCCACCCACCACTGCATTGAATTTTGTGACAAATTATAGCCCCTCCAGCGAGCCGAAAAGCTCAAAGAGCTAACGGGGCATTTTAGGGATCGCCTGTGGATAGGGCTGGCAGTTATATGTTTTAGTCACAGAGAGGGCCTTTTAAACAGAACTGTGTTTCGCCGTTTAATTGCTCGGAAAACTTTTGAGGCCGAATAAAAACCTGCCAATGTATATGTCCTTCGCATTACGTATTTTTATTGCAACGTTAAAGTGTAACGCAGGGTGGCACAGCGAGTTGCGCCGCTGCCTCACTCACAGCAAGAAGCCGCCAGGTTCGATTCCCGGCCCGGGTGCCTTTCTATGCGGTTTTTGAATGTTCTCCCCGTGTTGGCGTGGATATGCTGCCCAAGTTAATTGGCCTTCTGACTAAATTGCCCCCGGTGCATGATGGACCGGCGTCCCATGCCAGGCATAGCCCAGGTTATCTACTAACTTGCTAACCCCTTCTTGCTAAACAACATTGTTTTAAAATATCTGCATAGCTCAACGGTTCCTTCCAGATTAAATAAAAAAAACTGACTGACATTGCTGTGCATTTCTAGTCGTATTTTTCTCAATGGTAAAGATCAGGTGGGGGAGTAGTTGCACAATGGATAGCGTACTGTACACGACTATGATGTTGGAAACCTGGGTTCGATTCTGGGACCAAACCTAGCACCGCGAGAAGTATCTGGACTGGCCTTTCCCCCACCTTCCACCTCTTAATAACGTGCACTAACCAGAGTGGTGAAGAATGGTCAAACGACCCCGAGAACGATGATAGATGGCATGGGGAAAGGGCTTTATACAGCTGTGAGATTGACAGAGGACTGGACTATAAAGTACTGCCTATACTCATTAGTGACTGTCACAATTCCAGGTTGAAATTTCGTATATTACGTGCAATGATTTGTATTTATTTCATTTTAAATGCATTCGCTCCATTAACTAACATTTAACATTAGCATGTAATTTGCATACGTCGTAAATAATACACTTTCACGCGCATGATTTGCCGCACGCTTCGCGACCCTGAATAATGTGTGATTGATAGATTGCTTCATCCTCTCGTGCGCAGTACATATTGTGCGTGTTGCGGCCGGTCATCTCAGTCAGTCAGCCCTTGGCACCTGGGCCCGTGCCGTGCCCTCCTGTCGGCGAACGCGTGCCCTCTCAAAGTGCACCTGGCCTTGCACAGGCACCGTGGAGACGTCACCGCCACTTAGTGGCCAAGGACGGTTGTTGTTGTTTTAGCTGTTGGCGTAGTGGTTAGCGCGCTGCACTACGAACCTCGCGATCCGAGTTCGATTCCCGCTCACGGCCAACACCAGTGACTATTTCTCTGAACCGATCCTGGGCCTCCCCTAGGCACGGTGTTTAAATATCGCCACTAGGGAGACAAAGGCGGCCGGGCGGGGTGCTGTTCATGCAACCCCCTCCTGTGCCGTGCTGGCCTTCATAGGTTCTCGCTAACAGCAATTGACCCTATATTCTGTTAAGAGACCCGATGTGGTTTTCCGTATAAGGCATCACTGGAATTAAACAATTGCGTTCCGTCAATTTGAATCGTTTCAAAAGGTTGCAAATGCAAATAATACCCGCGAAAATTCCGATGCTGCCATCGCACACACAGAGATTCCACTTTAGAGTCACAGCAACTGAGCAATGCTACTGTACAACTATACGGTTTATTATTGTAATAATCTATGGATTAAGAGTGCGGTAATGCACTGATGAAGGTCTGTCACGGCTCGATGTTTGAGAATTGCTCTTCATAGCTGCTCTTTCGGGATAGCCGTGTGGAGAGTTGTTTCTCTCTCTCTCCTTCGCGACGTTTCGCCTCCCACGTTGGAGGCATCTATCATTGATGTTGGTTACGTCGCATGTGTGTTGCTTCGCAGAAATACCGCTTTGAGAGCGTGCAAGCTCAGAGATTATTTTCTGCTGTAATAATAAACATCTACGTCTACATCCTGAACCATAGGAACGCCGTATTATTGATGTAGGTTTCCAGGGCTCGAAGCATGAAAATTGCGTTCCGAACGCCTGACGATGCCTCCAACGTGGGAGGTGAAACGTCGAGAAGGAGAGAGCAGGAACACTCGACACGGCCTACCGGAAAAAAACAGCCACGTCAGCAATTTTCAATGATGTAATGCGATCATTGGTGGCGCATGGTGCTGGCCACCCAGAATTTGTAGCAAAGGCTTTCCAGGATTAAGTCTGTTAAGGCTATATGTGAGTTCTTTGTCTCGTGTGTGTGTGTGTGTCAGTAATAGATGCGAGTGCATACGTGTAGGTGGATTACTGTAATGAATGTTTGAAAATGCCGTTGAATGACGATAGCATGAATAATTAACGGCTCTTTATAAATCCATTGCTGAGAGAATGGATCCCACACGCTGTGCCCGTTACAGGAGTTTCCTGATCATACGTCACTAACCCGGTCGGTTCGTGATGGTAAAGGATGGTCCCAATACCTTTCCATCCATCCGTTTTCAGAAACCACTTAATCCTGTACAGGGTTGTGGTGAGCCAGAGCCTATCCCGGCAGACACAGGGCGCAAGGCAGGGTTACACCCATGATGGGACACCAGTCCATTACAGGGCACCGGGGGCAATTTAGTCCGCAGGCCAATTAACCTATGGAGCAGCATGTATTTGGACCGTGGGATGAAACCGGAGAATGCCCGGCGAAAACCCACGCGAACACGGGAAGAACATGCAAACTCAACACAGAAAGGCCCCAGAGCCTGTATTCGACCAGGGACCTTCTTGCTGTGAGGCGGCAGCGCTACTGTTGTGGCAGGATTGTTTGAAAAGATTTAGGACAGCAATTTAATCATTAACTTTACAATTAATTACTCTCTCTTAAGACTATATGCATGTTGGCGGTCCAATTCCAACCCCAGCATGACATACTGGCTAACTGGGAAGAATCGTTTTGCAAGCAGCGAAAATGACGGCTCGCAAAAAAACAAGTGAAGAACTCCCAGGTCTCAATTATTTACACTCGAGGGCTCAATAGCTGGGGCCCGTGTCAGTCAGTTTTTTTTCTTTAAACTGGAAGGAACCGTTGACCTACGTAGCGCTTTTTAACAGTTGTTCAGCAGAGAGGGGTAAGCACGTTCCACCGTGCCGCCCACGAAGCCAGTGGGCGGCACGGTGCCGCGGCGAGTAACGCTGCAACCTCACAGTAAGAAGGACATAAGTTCGAATCCATGCTCGGATGTCTTTCTGTTTGGAGTTTGCGCGTTATTTCCTTGTCTGCGTGGGTTTTCGTCGGGTGCTCCCGGTTTCCTCCTACAGTCCTGACTAAGTTGTCCCCGGTGCCCCGTGTTGTTGTAACTTGCTTTTCCCTCCCCACTGGAGAACTGTTAAAAAGAGCTACATAGTTCAACGGTTCTTGCGGCTTAAATTACGACTGTGATTGACAACAAGAAAGATACGCCAGTCGATAAAACAATGTGATGAACATAAATAAGAAAATATGAAACAGGTGTCCATTAAAAAAATATTGTAACATTTCACGAGATACCATTTAAATGATTGAATCTATCATACATTGACCCTTGTAACAATCTTATCAGTGTCGCTAACGCCAATACGAATATTAGACCGAAGGTTATAACCCGATTCACACATTTCAATCAAACTATCTTCGCTCCCTAGACAGCAGATCGATGACTGATAATTCAGAGCTTGTGCTAAAATATGCGTTTTAAAAGTTAGTTGTATTAACGCACATATATCGAGTGGGCAACGTTTAATGTTTAAAATGACCGATACCCCGCTGTTTCTTGAATCATCGCGAGTTAATTGCCCTTAAATAACTTACCAAAATGTGAAAAAAACACAAAGCAGCAAAATGTTAATTTTCCAGCAATAAAGCATCAAAGTATGCTATTAATCAGCACAGCCATTAAAACGCTGCAAACAGACGCAAACGATATGCACTGTGTATTTTTCTCAGCATGGCCCAAAAGGAGGCACCAAACTTATTTTTTGTGATATCAACATGCCTCAGTAGAGGAGTTTGACTCTTATCAATGCCCTCGCTTTATATATTTCTCAGCGTTATGACTGCACCGCATTCATTTGCTTTATTGCCTACAATTGTATCCGCGTAATTAAGCGGGAATATGTCAGGAACAAAGCTCGGCAACTAACCATTTTTAAACTCGAGGGAGGGAGACATGGAGGGGGAGGTGAGAGGGAGGAAGGGGAGGGAGGTGAGGGTTGGAGGCGAGGAATGGGAGGCTGAGGGATGGAGGCGTGAGGATGAACGGAGGAAGGGGGCATCAGGTTCAGATTTGAGCCCAAACGCATGTTTATTTCATGGTGTGTTTTGTCCTCCTCGTGGGAAATTGCAGGGGAAAAGAGTTTTTAAAAAGAGGCATGAACATTTCACAGCGAATTCCTGAGCCCTGCTGAGAGGCAGCGTCATTACCGAAATTACAAATGGCACCTGGAATAACGGCCACGCGCGGGAAATTGGGATGCTCTCTGTGTTTGTGCAGCAAACATAACGCCTCCGGAGAGCCATAACTTGCTCATTGCTCTCGGTGCACACAACGCTTGAATCATAAACCGCTGACCCGGGCGCATTAGCGCTCAGTAGATAAGGACTATCTAGCCGCACCATTTGTAATATCTCTCTGCTGTTAACCTTTAGCCGCCCACTTTACCCAGAGAACAGACCGTGTTGTTCCCCTTGTTGATTTTGTTGTTGTTGGGAAAATGAGGAGCAACGCATTCATTCGTGCGCTGTAAGTGGCGAAATCTTGTGCGTGTGTTGTGCTTTTACGAAGCATGACGCGTAAGTTAGTCCATATCACTCATTGGCTATTATTGCGTTCGTAGAAAATCCTTACAAATGTATATCGGGATGATGAAAGTGGATCAAGGTAGAAGCGTTCACGTCGCGATCCCTGTCAAGTAATACTTGGTATTACCTGCAAATTCTACCAAACACTTCGAAACCGAGGAGCTGAAAGACAACGATGTCCAGAAGCTCAACAGATGCCAGAAGCCCCTCAGTCTGGAGCAAGAAGAGAGGCCAAGGCCCGCCGCCTTTAAGGTCAGCACTGACTATTATATCTCTAAATGTTGAAGGGCTGTCTGCAACTAAATAAGAACTTGTTGCAATGGGAAACTGTCATGTAACCATCACGCTTCGAAGAATCGAATTCGAAAACGAATTAAAAGTTCACATTCGGTAAAGTTATGGAGAAACCGATATAGCAGACGCCCTCCCAAAACGCGGCAATCGATAGCAAATCACACACAAACCTGGGATCATCAGAGGCGATTACGAAACGGACTGGACTCCGATGCCCCCTCCACCACATAGCCTAGGTCTGGCTACACTCCGATTTTAATCTGTTTCGGCCTTTGAAAGTCTTAACGTATGTATGTAATAATGTCTAGATTGACACCGCTGCACTAAAACGGCTATGTCGTGATCTATATACGGTGCGAGAGTCGGGGGGTGTCATTGCACCTTGCGTCAGTGTTCCTATCGGCTGGTCGTGCCGCGTGACAACTCTGGAGAGGATCTCGCCAGAGAACTGCAGGCTGTCCTCTCGGCTCGGAGCTGATCGCATCATCATCGCCATTCTCATACAGAGATTCACACAGAGACACAGGTACTCAACACAGAGACCCATAGACTCGCTCGCCAGAGAGCCGTCGGCTGTTCTCTCGGCTCGGAAGCTGATCACATCTACATCGCCATCATACAGAGACTCTCACAGAGACAGAGATACACGTTCACAGTGAGACACAGGGACTCACAGAGACTCACACGGAGCCATAGACTCACTCGCCAATTAGCCGTCGGCTGTTCTCTCGGCTGTCCTGGTAGAGGCAATATTACATAGGTGGGTCCTTAAGTTGGCTTCAGAGTTCCAAACTCCATAAGGTCGTTCCATATCGATGGACTGGTAACCGAAAAAGCCCGCTCAGCGAACTCAGTGCTGCAGTATGGCGCCCCCATGTAGCAGATGCCCAATGATTTCCCAGTGATGGAATTCGGGACCTAGTTTTTCAATTTGTCAGAATCAGTTTAAAAAGTTTTGACGCCGTGTTGAAAAAAAACCGAGTGAAATGTTTGTGACATTCCGATAAACAATGTGCGTACAAAAAACAATAGGAGGCAATTCTTCAGAGCCATTGTGTCCCATATCATTTTGAGAGAGAAAACATGACCTTGCAGCATGCACTTATAAACCATTTTTTTGCTAAAAATGTTAATCCGTTAATTAAATACTGGGGTCTGGGGGAGTCGTCGTGGGTTGGGACAAGGGCAGGAGAGGGAATACTTCAAAGTCAACATTGTTGAATGGAGGCTTTCAGCAAGATTTGCCTAAATACTCAGTAACTCCATGTGGGTGGTCTATTTCTGTTTGAGATGCAGAGCGACACTTCCGAATATTTCCACGGAAGCTTTGAAAATCTGTGATCCCCACAAACCCATGTGTATGGTTTTCGTTGGAAGAATTTTCGTTGGCAGAACGACAGTAAACAACGCCGGGGTCTGAGAGAAATGGTGTTTCGATCCTCTGTATGTCCTGTAGATATGGTAGAGTTGACAAATAAAGTTGATTTGAATTGAATATTTAGTGGATTCCCTCCCTTAATCGGCTAACATTTTTGAGCCGACTTGCTGCTAGTTCACAGCGAAGAGTGCAATGCGATCAATCCATCCATCCATTTTCTAAACCGCTTGTCCTGGTGAGGGTCGCGATGGCAGCAGTCCAAGGAGAGTGGACCAGACATCCCTTTCCTCAGCAACAGACATCCCTTCCCTCAGCAATGCGATCCATCAGGTTTTAATCAACGCCGGAAGGAAGCATACGTCTCTACAATTGCTCACGTCACACACAGCAGATATTCCAATAGTCTCTCCAGGAACATGGTCGCCATTACAGCAACAGTCATCATTATAATTGCCACATTTATCGTGGCTTCGGGTAATAATCCACTTACGGAAAACAATCAGCTCGGAATAAAGAGTAGAGAATTATACAGGGCGATTAATTTATAGATGCCCTACAGATTTCCAGCGGCCCTCTTACTTTCATCCTAACACGTGATTGACCTTTGTAAAAACCGCTGGCTCCATATCTTACCGAGCGGAGTGTTAAAATATGTAATGCGTTGCGATGGGCGAGAGATGTGAAGAGGCTTTGAAATAAAATGTTGTTTTCCCTATGATGCTCTCCGCATTATTTTCAGTGGGCCATCTATAAACGGATCACCCTTGAGCCTGGCTTCAGACTCCGCCACCGATTCGCCGTGATTGCTCATCTTTGGCGATCCAAGCGGGATCACCGTGCTAATAATGAGGCATCGCATCTCTGACGATCTTCCTCGTTGAACTTTTTGAAGGGAGAAACTGATAAATAAACAATAGCCTATCTTACACTCAGAGGTTATATAGCCACTACATGAGGCAAATTGTACTATCTGTGATCCTGTATGTCTCTGCATCTTTGTTTACGCTGCTGATTTGCCATGGGCAGCGGTTTAAAAAGATCAAAGCCACCCTGCGCATTCGCAATTTCTCAAATCCAGATTCTGGAATCACCGTGCCGCGCTGGGTGTCCCCGTCGGCGAAACTTCTGCCAAATCGAATGAGCGCACTTGGCTGGAAGGCTTTGTTATTTTCTCGCTTCTCTCCGGCCATCCTCCAGTGGTCCTCTGCCTTCTGTCGAACGCGGGTGCGCGGAGATCAAACCAGCGTGGAGAGGCCAGTAAATATCGTGGGGTTCTTGGGTTTTTTTTTGTTTTGTGTCCGATGTGTTTTCAGTGGTATGTGCCACGTGTTGTTGCTTAACGAGTCTGACGTTTCGCTCCACGGGCTGGGAGTTTTTCGTTCACGAACTGAAGCTGTTTCCTTCTTAGTCCGTTTTTATGGCAATAATCCATCTATCTATTTTCAGAAACCGCGTAATCCTGTACAGGGTCGCGGTGAGCCGGAGCCTATCCCGGCAGACACAGGGCGCAAGGCAGGGCTATATACCCCAGGTGGGACCCTAGTCCATAACAGGGCACCGGGGGCAATTTAGTCCGCAGGCCAATTAACCTGTGCAGCATTATGCCTTGGACTGTGAGAGGAAACCGGAGTGCCTGGCGAAAACCCATGCGGACACGAGGAGAACATGCAAACACCCACACAGAAATGCACCAGAGCCTAGATTCGAACCGGGGTCCTTCTTGCTGTGAGGCGGCAACGCTACTCACCGGGCCACCGTGCCAGAACCGGTTCAGAAAACCGTCACTGTTGTTGGCCGTGAGCGGGATTCGAACTCGGGTCATAGCCAGGTTTGTAGCCCAGCGCGCGAACCACTGAGCCGCAGCTCCCCACAAATAACGGCTATACAAGCACACACACACACAACTCTTGCCCCGCGAGTTACGAGTTCGCGTGACTCTTAACAAGCCCACTCCCACGCAGCGCCGGATGAATGTTTTTTTCCTGCGATCGCGCCTGATTGACAAACATTAGCACTTGACTCTATCGGACGCGACAGCGTGTAAACCGCATCGTGACCGATTGCGCGCTGCAACAGCGATACAATCGCGCGTCGATAGCAGCGCGATTGACAGCGCTCCCACGTTGGAAGCATCATCAGGCTTGATGATCCTTCCAGCGTGGAAGAACAGCTCTGAAGCGCAAACCATCGTGAATCGAGCCGTGAAAACTTGCGTCAGCACACGCAGATATAACATAGTGAAGCTCTGTTTATGAGTTTAGGTCATGTGAAATGGTGTGTAAGTGTTGTGCTCCCGTCGATATGTTGGAGAAAACGAGCGAGCACATACAGCACTTGCCTTCAAAGATGTTAATAATAATAATACAATTTATAACGCGCACACATTCCCCGCCCAGCCGAAGCGAGACGCAGATACCGACGTTTCTCGATGTCTCGTAAGAGCCCCTAATGATACCAGCTGATATCAAACAGCTGTCGACTGGCCAATCCCTGAGAGTAATTTGTCTCACATTAAAAGGAGAATGATTACGAGGGCAGGTGTCATCCTGCCGCCCGCCAAAGGGCACCGGTTGCCCTTCGCCCGTTCCATCATCGATTCCCCGTGATGAGGCTGCGAATGTTTTGGAACCGTTGCTGGGCAGATGTCACAGAACTGACATCGGGTATTTGGTTTTTTTGCATACGAAAATAATTAGTACATGGTCCGGCATAATCGCTTTACCCACAATAATGATTTCACTTTGTGAAGAATTTATATGTATTAGTTGTTACAGAAATTATTCAAATTGTCCTCCATCGTGCTCGATACACGTGTTGCAGCTTTGAACCACTGAACGACATACAGCATGGCGGCTGCACAGTCCTGTGTTATTATTAAATGTCTAGAATTCTGGACCTCTGCCTTGCGCCCTGTGTCTGCCGGGATAGGCTCTGACTCACAGCGACCCTATGCAGGATTAAGCGCTTTCTGATAATGGATGGATGGATGGAATTCTGGGCCTTTCAGTTATGTATTCTCGGTGCGACTTTATGTCGCACCCTGTATTGCTTTTCTAAAGACGTGTGAGTCATTCTGGATTTGAACTTATATCAGTAGCACGTATAGCCATGCACCAAGCGCAAACACAGAATTACTTGGCCGAACACATAAATGGCTAACTCATTCCACGACTATTTTACTCCAAAGATGATGAAATTATTGATTGGAATGATCAATACTCCTATGCAGTACCTTCTCATATACTTGTCCAATACACAGAGCGGTCTTAAACATTGCGTGATAAAACCAAGAAAAATGGCATTCATTTTAAAATTCCACAAAACGAAGGGCTATTGCCCGAAACGTTGCTTATTATTATTATCAAGGCAGTGTTGTAGTTGTTTGTGTACCGCTGCAAATGCAGAATCACGTAAACACGTTTAAGACGGTTGTACGTTCATCACGAAGCTCGTATTACTTAGTTATATTCTTTAAGACATACGCATCACATTTCTTTACTTCACATAATTATTCATGCGTTACGATTATAAAAAATATATATGCGCTTTAGATGAAGCTTAAAATACCTAACTGAATATGTAATACATATAGATTAACTGTGCAAGCCATCCGAGTGTGTGTGTGTGTGGGCCAGTCATTACCCTTGCTCTTAATGATTCATATGTGAATGACTACTCAAGTAAATATTTAACAGCAGCTCATGAAGAGTTCAATCCTCCGAATACGATTAGTGTGGTCTATGATCTAGCATCTGCTGTGTAGTGATGAAGCAAACCCTTTTACGCGTATGCATATTTCATTTTTCAATTTCAAACTCAAACCAAGACGGTCTACAGTTTGCAAAAAAAGAACCATAAGGACCTTTGGTGAATAAAGATGATACACACCTGCTGTGGCTGATATGGCCTACAGGTTCACTTAAGGATATGTTTGGAATTAGCCATGCCTGTAAAAAGAAGCTTAAGCGTGGATTTGGCTAAGATTCCTTTTTTTTTTCCCCCGAAGAGAAGAAGCTGCATTCGTAATGCTGAGCAGTCACACGCGATAACCCCATTATAAATCTACACACAAGCGCAGAAACTTGGATATGGGCAGAAAGGAAAGTGGCTTGCATCAATAGCGCCCAAACATACAAGGCATGACCAAGCATTTAGACAGAAGAATTTCCACAAAGCCGGCACAAGGGCATTTGTAAGAAAATGAAATTTATGATTGAGTTGGTATATCTGTGCCTATGCATTCGTGGGTCCTGGGTTCAATATGGAATTGATTTGAGAATTTCAGAAACATCCATAGAATACTTGAACTCCAAACAGGGTGGGCATTATTGTAATTTCCTCCACACTATTGTACGTGGAGACAGTCACACAGACAAGTGCTTTCAGAATAAGTATTCTGGGATGTCAGTTGTCAAATAAAACAATATTTTTTTCGATGTAATCTTATAGCAATGCATCGAGCGTCCGTACCGCGAAATGTTACGTAATTAGCTCAATAAATATTTAGATAATCATGAAATTAAATGGTCGCACGTTGTTACGACCTGTGTTCAGTCTTCCACTGACCATCGAGGTGGAAGACTGACATTTTTAAAAATAGTATTCCCGTTTTTTAACCAAAATTGAAAGTAAATGAATACCGGCAAGCCGTAAAATTAACTCGTAGGCAAGCCGGTTTTCAGCTCGTATTGAGAATATACTTTGGGGGTCCAAGTCTGATGGCGCCTCCAACGTGGGAGGTGCAACGTCGCGAACGAGAGAGGAGGAACGCTCGATACGGTTAACCGGAAAGAGCAGCTCTTAAGGGCAAATCTCATACATCCGGACGTGAAAATTCACATCAATAGAGGGGACTTTCGCGTCCATAGAGATTGGACTATGAAACTCTCTATCGAAGGCCGTGAGGGAGTCTGGTGCCGTTAGACGTTTAAGTCCGTCCACTCAAGACATTTCTCTCACAGAAACAATTTTCTATTGCAACTCGAGCAGTTCTTAATCAAAGACTCCGCCGTTCTCATTGATGTAAAGCGCCTTGAGATTTTATGATAATAGGCGCTATTCATTTCTTTCACTCATTCAAATTTAATTAAAGGTGCTAAATAAGCTGTTATCGTTATTAATATTATAACTGATTCGGAAAGGTAAAATGCAGTGTGTAAATTATATTTGAATGAATTGCAACAAGGTGCCAGCCATGTAATAATATAACCAATTAAGACTGACGTAAAAATAAATATGCTCATAAGGATGTGTAAATGTGACATTATAAGAGTAACACAGGATGGTCACAGATCATTTGTATTCCCACACGTGTTCGTGTCCTTGAAATTAGCAGCCCCCAGACAAATATAACTACTAAAAACCACGAGAAAATAAAACAAAAATTATAATAAATCGCTATGATCTATTGAGCCGGAGTGAAGACAAAGCGGAACAAATTTCAAATATTACCTAATTACTATCTGTTAGTTTGATTGTTTATCTTTAATTCATCTCTCTACGTTGCTTGTTTGCCACCGTGCTCTCACACCAGCGTTGCAAACGAAACACGTTGAACACACAGCACCACGAAGCATCAAACTTCACTCTTGACCTTCGTAAAAAAATAATACACTTGACAACGGGAGGCAGCACACGGTTAAGTGCACTTACTCCCACTCCATCTAATTGCTGTGAAATTAATCCACTCTCTTGTGGTAGCGAGGAGTTTGCGGAGCGACACAGCCACACTCCTGATCGCATCAGCAAGGTTACCCCTGTCGAAGCCTCCCATCATAATACTGCCCTAGAATTATCTAAGAGGGGGTCAAGGTAGAAGCGTTCACGTCGCGATCCCTGTCAGGTAATACTTGGTATTGCCTGCGAATTCTACCAAACACTTCGAGGCCGAGGAGCTGAAAGACAACGACGTCCAGAAGCTGACCATCGTGCTTCGAAGAATCGCAAAGAAGAAGATTATCTAAGAAAGAGCCTTGCCGAGTCTCAAGACTATTTCCAGGAGGGTGCTGAATTCAGGCGATGGCACAATACGGTTCGTAAGTGCTGTCATTACGGCCAGATTTCTCCCCCATTCCTCAACGCGCGATGCGTATAATTCGTAAGAGTATATGGCCGCGATCCTGTAAACTGTCGGAGTAAAATCTAATAGCACATGGATGAACATTCGTGATAATTCATTACTCTCGGCGATAGTAAAAATCAAACTCGCGGTACTTCAACTGTTTTATATACAGTATCTCGTTACCGGACACCTCATATAATCAGTCACTCTTCAATCAACAGTTACTGGATTCCATTTACGGGATCGAATAAGCACCGAGGGCTTATTGCAGTGACAATTTATTCAACACTAACTGTCGTCAAATGTTAAATATTTTCGTAGTTGACAGCCACTGACTGCTGTGCGCTGTGATGTGCCCGTTTTAACAGTAACGTCCCGATAATAGCCGCGTCGGCACATCATGCCTGGTGTGTGGCTCACACGTACACAGCGGTGTGAGGTACTCAAACTTCTTACCGATAAAGTCGTATTGCACTCCCCCCCCCACCCACTTGTAATAATAATAATAGCATTTTAAAGAGCGCCTTTCACCCGAGGGTCACAAAGCGCTGCACTGGTGTACTGAATGCTTCAACCACTTTCTTACCGGTACGCCATACCAGACCGTAACGGCTTACTTTCCCCTCGGAAGTACAGCGCCGTGCAGTCAGTCCCTGCTGGATGAGGGCCTTCTACAGTCGCGTGGGTCGTGTCGATCAGTTGAACGTATGTCACGACGCGGGCGAGTTGGCGTTAGTGATTATTTACCGATGGTATTGGTAAATTACTTATCCTGAAAACTCATTCGCTGCACCATAAATGTATTACATGTGTGTCAAACTATGGAGCTCAAATACACGTTTAGCCTCCTCTTTGAGTGAAATACATTTTCGTTAAGGGTCAATTGACACATTTTCATTGGTTTGTATTGATTTTCTTAACGATTAAGCCAACACTAATGCAAAAAAAGTACAAGTTTACCTGGAAACCTGTTACCGTACGATTTCAAATGTACACCGCGTTCAGTCTGTTTCTCTTTTGCTTTGATATTGGCTCCCAACCATTAAAATGCACTAAGTGTTCCAGGACATTTAGTGCCATTGTGACATTAATATTCTGTACCCAGAGAAGGCGGCGATAGAGATGTGACACAAGTGTTCGTGGGGTTGGAAGTTATTCTTACAGAGTCCATGGTCCGGCTCTCTCAGTTGGATCTTTTCATTAAAGATCACTCGACTGATATAAATAACCAACTTGCCGTAAAAAGCGGCGGAGTAATGTCTTGTCAAAGGGACAAGAAAACAGCCTCATTGCTTCTTTATCGCACCGAGGCTGAACAACAACAAAACAAATACGAGTTTCAATTCTGCTTTGTTTTTATCATTTTTTCCATTAGTAACTTTGAAAGTTTGTTTCTTTAACTTAAGGAAAAGCTTGGCCATGTTGCGGCTGTGACAATGGCAGCAGTGATGAAGTGGGACTTTGGCAGACTGCGGAAAGTGATATCTCTCATGCAAGACAACTGAATTATAGTGTGTCACAATCCCCATTCATCCGCACTAACATCTATGGCTATGACGGCATTA
>JAZEWU010000013.1:5868672-5902224 GCA_036362915.1 Geotria australis
AGCTGCTACATAGGTTAATTGGCCTACGGACTAAATTGCCCCCCCCCCTGGCGTCCCATCATTGGTATAGCCCTGCCTTACGCCATGAGTTTTCCGGGATAAGCTCCGGCTCACTGCGACCATGTACAGCATTAAGTAGTTTCTGACAATGGATGGATTCTACTCGACGGAAACAGTACGTGTACAGTATTAACCACGTAAAAGTTGCTAAATAATAATACACATTCAATGTATAACGCCCGCAAATTCCACGCCTGGTCATGGACGAGAGACGGTTACAGAGGCAGTCAATTTGAGCTCAGGATAAATATGAGCAAAGAGTAGGTCAAGTACGACAGATTAGCTCGGCAATCGAGCACTGTCTGTTAGCGAAACACAACTGCGTGGAATGAACGCACCCGGAGAAAATGCACGCGTACAAAACTAGATTATTATTACTATATAGGGAAGCAGTGATTGGCAATATGTTGGCGCCGGCAACACCGCCTGGCTGCCTCCTCCACCTCTCTGCGCTTTCCTCGCGCCTCTGAGTCGTTCTCTCTTCGAATGAATACCTGTGAAATTGAATGAATATACGCGCGTTATGAATTTAAAATTATTACATTGTTTAAAAACACGGCCGAACAGCTGCACCTAGGCCAGCTATTGCAGGCGGACCGAAATCAAACTTACAATGTAAAGATATGAATGAGAGAGAGTTGGAGTCTTAAAGACGAAAGCAGAATACCAGGGTGGCTAATGAGACGATCTTTAATGGGCGCGAGCCACCTGCTATGACGCGGTTCAGAAAGATGGTCAATTAAAACAATGGAGTGAAACTAAACCCTAAAGGTGCACGGAGAGTCGTGGAGAGTCGCTGAGAATTATACTGGGAGAAATAATAACAATTGGATGGGAAAACATCTGCGCGTTAATGACGCTTTGAAGGGCGGCGCAGTGGTAACATCTGTGCCACTTCACAGAAAGAAAGTCCTGCCCGAGGCGGTTTGATTCCCACCTTGGGGAGTGTGTCTGTGTTCTCCCCGTTCTTCGTGGGATTCCTCCACTCTCCTACAACTAAAGAAAACACTCGTGAATTAATTGGCCGAAGCTCAAAGTACTTTCTGCTTAATGTTCATAGGTTCACTACAAGATATGGATAAAAAGCTTTTGTGGCAACTGCGCCACGTTTCTGGAACAATATAGCCATGAGCTTGAAGCTAGTAACTACCGTTCACAAATAAACTTATATCCCAGTTAGAATTGAAATCTCTGCATAGTTCTGATTGATAATCTTAATTTGTGTTCAAAATGTTCCAAAATTTGCAATATTCCCTCTCAATGCTGAATACGGTACCTTTGAATTCTTTTTTGTTTTACTATCCCAATGGCCAACTTGATCTTACCTGGTTACTTGAAAAAGTTGTGCAATGCTGTGTATTTTGTACTATTTTATTTGAAAAATGTGTGCATCGCTACGTGTAAATGTTTTTTTTTGTTGGTTGATTTAAATTTGGTTATATATGAATCTTGTAAATATTTTAAATTATTGTCAGCAATTCGCATATTTGTTGTGTCGCAGGACTCCCGTAAAGAGCTTGCAAGCTGACTGGGTATTTTTCTGCTATAACAATAAACATCTATCTATCATACACGATGGATAACATCCCAGGTAACCTCGTGCCTCTGAGTCGTTCTCTCTTCGAATGAATACCTTCGAAATTGAATGAATACAAGCCACGCGTTAGTAATTTTATCTACGTTTTTTTGGTGATCGACAATCCACACTTACTGTTCATGGCATTTGTTTCTTCAAAATGCGTTTTTAATTCAATCCAGTCAGAAAAAGTTTTAATGACACATCATCCAAAACATAGAGGGCATTAGCAGCACATGCTACGTGTCTTGGCCATCCTAATGATTGACCTTGGGAATAAGATTCGTATTCAAACATAGTTTTAAAGAAGGCCCTCTGAGAGAAGAGAACTACAGTCTAATTATTCCTAGCCTACACGGCATGTGACATCGGTGGACAATTATGCCCCGTTGCCAACTGACGACCCTTCATATGTCATTAGTGAGGACTAATGACAGGTGCTTTTTACCATACGGATGGTTGCTTCGCTGCCACCTCTTTCATTCATTCTCAGAAACCGCTAAATCCTGAACAGATTGCGGTGAGCCGGAGCCTACCTCGGCAGACACAGGGTGCAAGGCCGGGCTATACCCAGGAAGGGATGCCAGTCCATCACAAGGCAGCGGGGGCAGTTTAGTCAGCAGACAATTAACCTGTGTAGCAGCATGTCTCTGGACTGTGGGAGGAAACCGGAGTGCCTGGCGAAAACCCAGGCGGACACGGGGGAGAACGTGCAAACTCCACACAGAAAGGCACCCTAGTCGGGATTCGATCCCGGGACCTTCTTGCTGTGAGGCGGCAGCGCTATTCACCGCGCCACCGTGTCGCCCTGCTGCCATCTCATGAAAGCAAATACGCTGGAATGACCACGAATAGTGAAGCGATAAACTGTAGAGGGGACGGCACGGCTGCGCGGTGAACAGCGCCGTCGCCTCACAGCAAGAACGTCCCGGATTAGATTCCTGGCTCCGGTGCCTCCCTGTGTGGAGTTTGGACGTTATTTCCCGTGTCCCCCCCACTTGTCCGTGTGGGTTTTCGCCAGGTACTCCGGTTTCCTCCCACAGTCCAAAGCCATGCTGCCTAGGTAAATTGACCTGCTGACTAAGTTGTCCACAAGTTGGCTGCGATGGACGGGCATCCCATCCTGGGCAGAGCCCACCTGGCGCCCTGTGTCTGCCGCGACTCTGTACAGTGTTAAGCGGGTAATGATGATGAACTGCAGAGATTACAACATCAATATTCTAATGAAAAGGAATTGGCTGTGGCATCATGCCATTACACTGTGGCTATTATACTCGTACCAAGACTCAAAGGTGCGCAGCATTGCATATACAAAAGCTCTCAGCCGTGTCAATTTATCACCAACTCACGAGACCTGAATCTTCTTCTTTGCGATTCTTCGAAGCACAATGGTCAGCTTCTGGACATCGTTGTCTTTCAGCTTGGCTTCGAAGTGTTTGGTAGAATTCGCAGGCAACACCAAGTATTACCTGACAGGGCTCGCGAAGTGAACGCTTCTACCTTGACCCCCACGAGACCTGAATGATTTGTGTACTCACTGCTGGGTGGACAGAGGCCATCCATCCATTGGCAGAAACCGCTTAATCCTGTACACTTGTACAGGGTCGCGGCGAGGCGAAGCCTATCCCAGCAGACACAGGGCGCAAGGCAGGGCTATACCAAGCATGGGCCGCCAGTCCATCACAGGGCACCGGGAGCAAATTAGTCTGCAGGCCAATTAAGCTATGCAGCAGCGTGTCTTTGGACTGTGGGTGGATACCGGAGTGCCCGGCGAAAAACCCACGCGGACACGGGGGAGAACGTGCAAACTCTACACAGAAAAGGCCCCCGAGCCGGGATTTGAACCCGGTGCCTTCTTGCTGTGAGTCGGCAGCCCTGCTCACAATTTCCAACCAGGGACCTTTGGGTTGAAGTGTACAAATCACCACAACCATAGCAGCACGCGTCACGTACATGCAGTGGCGTGCAGAGGTTTGGTGATGCCCGGGGCCAACTCCGACTCCTTGATTGTGTGCCCCGAAGACTCAAGTATAGGGCCTAGTACTGAGAAATGTGAGAAAGGAAGACATCTTAAATACGTAAAAATAGATGCAATACACGTTTTATTCAAATAAAATAGAAATCAGCCACATTAATTAAGCTCGGTGCCCCAAATGAGATCTCCTGTCAGGAAACACTCGAACGACTTCATTTTTTTACATCAGCTGAGAGGAACTATTTTTCAATGCTGATTAAAGCCAAGTTAGTCAGTCGCTCCTGTGACATGGATATGTTTTTACTAATTTCACTCTTTGATTGGGTGGCCCCCTAAAATGTATGCCCGAGGCATGCCACTGCATACATCACAGCTTAATTATGATGTTATGCAATGGTATAGAGCAGAGAGAGAGAGATAAAGGGCGAGATCACTCACGTGCCATTTAGATATGGCCCTGGAGAGTCCACACGATCGATGGAAACGCGACCATTGGCATCGCAGCCGTGGGGCAATGTGTGCGGCTAGGGTTGGTGATGGCAGAGGTGAGCGTCTCTTTTGCCCCTGCTAAGGCACGGGAGAGATTGTTAGCCCGAGACAAGCTCGATGAAGCATTCTGAGCGCGGTTTGAGCTGTGCAGGGAGGGCACTGGCGGGACGCAGACTCCAAGACACACACACACACACACGTATAATTGGGTGCTCCTGCACAAGAGAAAGACGCCCCCGTATAGCCTTGAGCACACGTTTGCGGCAAGTGCTGTCAGCAGGCATCCGCGCTGTTTCTAATAGCAAGTATATATGGAGGCAGGGCACACGAAGGGGTGGCTGGCCAGCATTACGCACAGCAAGTTTAGCCTCCCCATGAATGTAAAATTATTATTATTATTGCTGATGTTTACCAGGTATCCTTGACCGAGGCACAAATACTAAAATCCCACCGTATAGCGTTAACAGACCGTAGGGTCAAGTGCCGTTAGCAAGTGCCTATGAAATCCGACATGGCACACGAGGGGGTGGGTGGCCAGCACCATGCCCGGCCGCCTCTGTCTCCCTTAGTGGCGATGTATACACACCGCACCTGTTACTCATTTTCAGGTTGAGTCGACCCAGGGGAGGCCCAGGACCGGTTCACGTAATATGTCGCTGGTGTTGACGGTGGGTGAGCGGTAATCGAACTGGAGTCGCCAGGTTTGTGTCCCCAGCGCGCTAACCACCGAGCTACACGCCGCACCAGATACTCGTTACAGCTGCGTCCACCGCCGCACACTCACACACTGTCACACAAAGACAAAAATCTCCTGAATAGCCTGATGAACCGTTGGGTCAAGTGCCGTGATGAAAGAACCTGGAGAGAGGGCGGTACGGCGTGTGATGTGGCCGGCGCCACGCACGGCTGCGTTTTTACTGCCACGAGCTGACGTTGACGCATGACAACAAACACTCGTTTAAGGCCGAGTCAACCGAGGGGAGACCTGGGGTTCTGCTTATTATAGCAGCCGGTACTGCAGTGCCCCAATTGCTGCAACCCGCTGTTCTCCCCCCCCTCAACCGCTCAGCCACTCACCCGAAAATAACAACAGCCACCATTCGCCACTAAACGGAGGCGCAGCCACCACAGTGATTTGCCAGGCTCACGGGGCACTTTGAGACCGAGTGACGTGGGGAAGGCTCTATGGCAGGAGGTCATGGGCCAGACGCATGTGCTATGGGTTAAGTGACCGAGATGAGTGGCAGGGGGCACGAACTACACTCCAGATTTTGCCCGGTAGCACGCTTTGCAAGGCCCCTCGACAGTGGCTGATCTTCACACTGCCGGTACCAATTTTCGGAAAGTCCATTTGGATCCAAGTCTCCTGGACCACATCAGATCACCTCGCTGGCTTATGACCCACCCGTTAATCCCTCAATATTTGGCTTCCACCCATTCATCCATTGTCAGATTCCTGCATAGGGTTGCGGTGAACCGGGTTGTTGACATGCCCTTCTCTCCACAGCCTTGTGCAGTGCTTTGCGACCTTTGGGTGAAAGGCGCTCTATAAATGTTATTATTGTTATTATTATCATCCCGGCAGACACAGGGCACAAGGCAGGGCTATACCCAAGATGGGATGCCACTCTATCACCGGGCACCGGGGGCATTTTTGTCAGCAGGGCAATTAACCTATGCAGCAGCATGTCTTTCAACTGTGGGAGGAAACCGGAGTGCCCGGCGAAAACCCACGCGGACACGGGGAGAAACATGCAAACTCCACACAGAAAGGCACCCGAGCCGTGATTCGAACCCGGGTCCTTCTTGCTGTGAGGCGGCAGCCGCCCTGTCAAGGGTTCTACAGTTTGCAAACATTGAGAAGTGAAGATAGCCGTGTCGAGCAAATCTCCCTCTCTCCCTCGTGACGTTTTGCCTCCCACATTGGGAGGCGAAACGCCTGATGATGCTTCCAACGTGCGAGGCGTAACGTCGCGAGGGCGAGAGGAAGATCGCTCGACACGGCTATCGAGAAAGCACAGCTCTGACTGACTGACTTTCACCTCTTCACCTTACCCATCAGCCTTACAAAAGCAAAGCACCCGCCACACAGTCAGGCACACAAACGGCCAGCTACATGTCAGCATGCACAGATGCATGCGATGCTGGCTCTGTGGGACGACGCTTACCGACCACACTGCACTCTGATCCCCATCTGCCCACGTTATAATTCCACCCACCTGCGCTTCACTCTGGGAAATGTACGAGAGCACCCAATTGCAATCTGCACTACTTTGTGAACACGGCATTCCACGCTACTGATTACACCACCCACTCATGTACCGTTTCAACCGTAATAGCAGCTCACCCACAATACTAACATTCTCAAGCGCATCCAAGCGCGCGTGTTCTCGCATTGATATGTGTGTGTGTTCACGTGTGTGTGAGGGGGTGTTCACGTGTGTGTGTGTGTTCACGTGTGTGTGTGTGTTCACGTGGTTAGCACGGTGGGCTCTAATCGTGGCCACCCGAGTTCGATTCCCGCTCACGGACAACACCAGAGACGGTTTTCTGAACGGTTCTGGGCTTGAGCGCTAGGTCGACTCGGCCTCAAATGAGTACCTAGTGCAGCGTATAAACATCACCACTTGGGAGACAAAGGCAGGCGTGCTGCTGGCCACCCACCCCCTCGTGTGCCGTGCTGGCCTTTATAGGTGCTCGCTAAAAGCACCTGACCCTACAGTCCGGTAAGGCTATTCGGGGTAGATGTGTCGTAGTATCTGTGCGAGTTCGCTAACAGCAATTGTCTGTACGGCCGAATCTTCGTCTTCATCTCTTCGTCTGTCTGTCGTAGCTGTAACGGTTTGCACGCTGTGCATCGCCTCGTGATTGGAGTTTGATTTCCAGCCATCGCTGCTAATGATAATCCCAACTTGTAACGCACCACACGGTATTTGCTCACTCTCAACGGGCAAGAGCGATCGCAAGCTGCGGGTCCACTCGGCCGCGAATTTAGTGCCCAGTGCGGCTTATAAACATCAGCAAAGAGAAAACAAAGGCGGCAGGGCATGGTGCTGCCCATATACCATCATTGTGTGCTGCACAGGTTCAATAAGGTGCCCACTAAAATACCCTTGCACGGACAGTTTATAAGGCTACGTGAGATATCTTTGTCTTTACGTGTAGTGATGTATGTTGTCACGGCTCGATTGCGTGACAGTTTCTTTTCAAAGCTGTTCTCTCGGGGATAGCCGCCGTGTCGAGCGCTCCCTCTCTCTCTCTCCTTCGCGACGTTTCGCCTCCCACGTTGGAGGCATCCTCGGGCGTCCTGAGCTCCACGAGTCTTTATATGTGTGCGGGTGTGTGGTGATGACAAATGGGGGCGTTCGTTAGGTGCCTCGTACGTTAATGTCCATTAAGGGCCATTAATTTGGAGGTGAACCTTTAGCGGAGAGATGTATACCCCTGCCATTACACTGATCTCTTCATAACATTGACTGAGGCTGGAGGATCTCCATGTTAAGTGTGTGTGTGCGTGTCCCGTACAAAGATAACATATTCCTGTCGGCCCTGCTGTGACCTAATCCTAATGGGAAGCACATCCATCATGACCATAAGCGAGAGCAAATATTAATTTTAGCAACGATTAATTATTCACTTTAAAACAATTACAGTGCATTTTTAATTACTTGAGGAGTCGTGTAATCATCCCAATTGACATGCATTACTCATAACATAACTGTAGTTCCTAATGCAAACAACGATTCCATACTCAGTTGTTTACATTCGCTGTGGACGATTTTTACTAACTCTTTTTTTTTAACTATTCTAAACTCATGGTCAGTCAGTCAGATTTTGTTTTATCAAGCTGGCATCAACAGTTACGCTCTGTAGCGCTTTTTAATAGTTGTCCAGCAGGGGAGGAGAAAGCAAGTTGCAACATCTCTGGTCACCAGACGCAATTTATTCAGGACAATTAACCTAGGCAGCACCATGCAGCCATTCATTCATTGTCAGAAACCGATTAATCCTGTACAGGTTTGTGGTGAGCCAGAGCCTATCCCGGCGGACACAGGGCGCAAGGCAGGGCTATACCCAGGATCGGACGCAAGTCCATCACAGGGCACTGAGGGCAATTTAGTCGGCGGGCCAATTAACCTATTCAGCAGCTATTGCTTAAATACAAACTGAGGCGATTGCCATCTCTCATGTATAGTCCTGAGCCAATGACGGAAATTCCACGTTCCTCTAACAGTGGAAAGTCTACCCATAGGATAGCGACTGATGGCCTCCCCACAGTAGTTCTCATACATAGCAACAACACGCAAACTCGGGAAATGGATTATTAAAAACAGCACAACAGACCTCAGGCTGCAGCTTACATTCGTGCAGTTGCATCTCTTCTGCCCTTCTACCGAATCCATACGTAGATTCTGAGCTCCTTCTTATTAATAGATCGGTGAGCACATCTCTTGGGTAGATTCTTTAAACTGGCACAAAGTATGCCGGAAAAAAAGCTGCATATCTCTTGGGATTTTCTTGCAAAAATCAAACTCACATGACCGCAAAAAAGAACATGATACAACCTCGGCTTTGTGAACATATCGCCCAAACGGCAAAAACAAATCAAAGTGATTTCCCGTTCAAATTAGCATTTTAAGCGATGGGAGACGGTGGTGTGAGTGAGTAGCGCTGCCGCCTCACGGCAAGAAGGCCCCGGGTTCAATTCACGGCTCGGGTGCCTTTCTGTGTGGAGTTTGCATTTTCTCCCCGCGTCCTCGTGGGTTTTCGCCGGGTACTCCGATTAAAATTGCCCCCGGTGTCCTGAGATGTTGCAACTCGCTTACCTGCTCCCTGCTAAATAACTGTTTTAAAAAGCTATACATCTCAACGGTTCCTTCGAGCTTGAACAGAAAGTGACTCGAGCGGTGCTCATTTAATTTTTACTGCTCCAGGCCAGTGGTGGAAACTCCCAGTTCTCATGGCAGGGGCGAGTCTATTCATAGTGAAATCACTGTTCACTTGAGTACCACTTTGTGGTTATTATTTTAATGACCACAGAGGGGATGATGGGCTGAATGAATCCGCAAACAACATTTATAACGCTCATAAATTCCACGCCTGGTCGTGGACAAGACACGAATACGGAGGTGTAGCAAGGAAACCGCAGAAAGTGGGCGGGAGACTGCCAGGGTGGTCAGCCGGCGCCAACCAACCAGACACTGCTTCCTATATATTATGATGTTATGGGCCAATTAATTAATAAGTGTTTTTTAGTTGTGGGAGGAAACCGGAGAAACCGGCGGATACCCACGTAGAACATGGGGCGAACACAGAAACTCCACACAGAAAGGTGCCCCAGGCGTGAATCGAACGGCAGGATTTTCATTCTGTAAAGCACAGATGTGACCACTCCTGCCAGAGTGACACATCGATCTTCCAAGAGTTGAACTTTCGGACTTTCAATTGCGAGCCACTCGCTCCTCCGCTGTGCCACCTTGCCACCCCCCATACACAATAAGAGCATCATTAAGGGATTCAAAGTGTAGGGTATTTCTTTGCACGTGTTAGTCATTAATAGCAATTGCCATGTTAAAGTGTGGCTTCCCGCGGGAAAGCTATCGTTGCAATCTCCATCATGGGAACGTGATCTTTATGACCTGGAAGATTTACCTTGGCAATAATGAGGCTATCGTTACGTCAGTTTATCTCGCCACAAATTGCTGCGATGCTGAGCGGCCCTGAGATATTCTGAGTCATATACACAAGCACGGCGTGTCACAATTAAGTGTATTAGTCACAAAGGTTCAGCTTTCAACCGCCGCTCTCACTGGGCTGGAAGAGAAAAGATACCCCCCAAACCCCCGATGTTTGCTTTAAAAGATGCTTACATGTGTGTATTATTACAGCAGAAAAAATGCACAGTGAGCTTGCAAGCTCTTCTCGGGATTCCTGCGACACAACAAACATGCGAATTGATAAAAAAAAATCAGCCAAACAAAAAAATAACCATTACACATCCCTTCACTTGGGAATCACTCTCCGTAGCTGTTCTTTCCGCGAAGGAGATGGAAGCAACGCTCGACACGACCGTCCCGAAATAACAGTTAGGGAGCGCAATTCTCACCCATCGAGCCGTGAAAACCTACATCAGTACTTCCCTTCACCGTCTGCGGAACAGTTCAGCGGGCTGAGTTACGCTTCGAAAGCAACACGTGTATAACTCCTGGAAGCAACCGAATTAAGTTGCCACGTGCTTCCCCCGGGCAAAAATATATGCTCATACGTTCCGGACTATAAAGAGTTGATAAATCACCGCGAGGTGGCCCTCCTCCGGTTGCAGACAAAGCCGCATAATATTTGGGGTGGGGGGGTAAGCATGAACGGAATGGATGGCTTTCATTATAACGCGGACATACATGACGGGACATTCAGCCGGTGCCGGCACAACGGATGGCGTCGGGCTGTGGATTTCATTAGTAGCCGCGGCTAGGTCTGGGGCCCAGCAACTTTAATGTTGTGCAATCAAATACGCTTCTTCATAGTAAAGCTCTGTTTAAGGGTTTAGGTCATGTGAAAAAAAAAAATATGTAAGAGTCGTGTACCCGTCGATATGTTGGAGAATCAAGCGAGCACACACAGCACTTACCAGCACAAAGATGTTACCGACGTTTCGCGGGAACTTACATCTAGCGTCTTCAGGGTTTGAAGACATCTTTGGAGACGCTAGACGTGTGTTCCAGCGAAACGTCGGTAACATCTTTGGAGGTAAGTGTTGTTCGTGCCCGCTTGATTCTCTAACATATCGACGGGTATACAACACTTACATATTTTTTCACATAACCTAAACCATTAAACAGAGCTTTACTGTGGATAACACTGGTCATGAAAGCCTTCCAGTTAAAAATACGCTTCTTGTAGGGGCCGGGGGATGGGTTTTGTTCGATTTAAATGACTTTTAAAAGCCGGAATAAGTCACGCGGTGCGTTAAGTGCGGCGACAGTTCGGGCGGCTAAATGAAAAGGCGGACGCGTGTGCGAAAAAGTAAACTAATCAACGCTTTACCTGCGCGCCTTCTCCTTCGCGATCGTAATCAACTCTAAAAGCCTCGGGGTGCATCGCTCACTCCTGACATTCCACGAATCATCAGATTTGTGAGCGCTGCCCCGGTTGTTCAACAAGCCGCCGCTCTTAGCACGTCCGTGAGGCTGCAGCGATATTTGTTTGCAGAAAAATAAATGGGTGCCAAAAATATACTATTTCTCTATTTTTTATGGTGGGGGGATATGTATGTTTCTTTTTTCAAAGTTCACATTTTGCCTGAATCTGTCAAATACGATTCTTTGATTTCCGCCATTTCCTTGGCCTCTTTTCTTTCGTATTTTGCTTAGAAGATATGTTATCCCCCGCGCGCTTGAAAGGATTCACATTAAATAAAAATATAAACCGTCCTCTGATGAAAATGGATTTGGGAGACGCATGTCAGTTTCACGACTCGTGATTTTTATTCCAACAGACTAAAGCTGCCGGGTTAGAGAACTCTAATCTATCATGGTTGGGCATAATTATTAGATGAAAGAAATAGGTTAGAGGGGACGTAAGAAGGGTAGCACTGACGGCTATTGCGTTATTGAAACATGGCCTGGAAATGTAACGGTAGCAAAATAATAATAATAATACAGTTTATAACGCGCGCAAATTCCACACCTGGTCATGCCCGAAACACGGACACGGAGGAGTGAGGAAACCGCAGAGACGGTTCAGCAGCCGTCAGTCCTCTAGAAACTGCTTCCGAAATGTTATGATGTTAACGGCCAATTTATAAATGTTTTTTAGTTGTGGGAGGAAAGCAGAGAAACCGGAGGACACCAACGCAGAACAGGGGGGCGAATAGAGAAACTCCACACAGAAAGGCGCCAGAGGCGGGAATCGAACCGGCTTGGGCAACACTTGTTTTCCGTGAGGCGCTGGGTGAACGCACCCATTGTCTGCTGCCCTCGATTATAATGAACAAAACAATACCTCATGTTCACCACATTGAAAATCTGAAAAATGCAACGATAGTCTTAGCTGAGCTAAATATCCAATGGTTATGTCCTGTGAACAGGCCTGAGCCAGTGGTAGAAATTATACATTCCTATGGCGGTGACGAGTCTATCCATAGGACAACACAACATGGGCTCTCGATACACAGACCATAGAGAGATGATTGACAAGTCCTGGCAGGGCTGCACAATTACCTCTAAACCAAAATTCATACTTTATTCAGATCGTATTAATTAGAATGACGGTTTTCATCAATACAAAGGTAGAAGCGTTCACGTCGCGATCCCTGTCAGGTAGTACTTGGTATTGCCTGCGAATTCTACCAAACACTTCGAAGCCAAGCTGAAAGACGACGATGTCCAGAAGCTAGCCATCGTGCTTCGAAGAATCGCAAAGAAGAAGAAGATCAATACAAAGAAGACTCATCGAGGTGTGAGATTTTTTTTATGAGAGGGTTGTGCCTGTGGATAAATCCAAAATGTACTGATGTAGGTTTTCACGGCTCGATTCATGATGGTTGCTCTTCAGAGCTGTTGTTTCTGGATAGGCGTGTCGAGCACGCTCCCTCACGACGTTTCGCCTCCCACGTCGCGAGGAAGAGAGGGAACGCGTTTGGCACGGCTATCTCGAAAGAACAGCTCTGAAGAGCAACCATCGAATCCAAAATGGTTTGGATAAATACTAATAATGAGTGTTTGGCATGTATGAGGAAACAGAGCACACGGAGAGGATATAACTCAAAGCCCCACATAGATTCTATCTGCAGATTGATCCAATATTTTGAATTATCCGTGGACCGAACCCATTTTGAAATCCCATTTGGCCATAAACCATGACCAACATCATCCTGATTGTGTGTGCTGATGATACAACAAAGCAACTATGTGGAAAACGCAGACAAATATGAAATACATGTAAGACCAAAACCAATTCTAAATAATATACTCACTCCCTGCCATTGGCTCCCCGTGACTTTCACAAATTCCCTGAGGTAGATAGCTAGATGTTTATTATTACAGCAGAAAAAACCCAGTGTACTTGCCAGCTCGTTTACACGATTCCTGAGACACAACAAACACGTAAATTGACAATCATAAATAAAATATAAAAATAACAAATTAACCAACCAAAAAATAACCATTTACACACAGCATTGCACATAAGTGACCAAATGAATTAAAAAAATGCAGTTAAAACACAAATCAAAAATCACTTGCTTGAGAGCTGTTTTTACAGTAACAGTGATGTGAACTGATGGTAGCCGTGTCGAGCGATCTTCCTCTCTCCCTCGCGACGTTATGCCTCTCACGTTGCAAGCATCATCAGGCGTTTCGCCTCCCAATGTGGGAGGCAAAACGTCACGACGGAGAGAGGGAGATTGCTCGACACGGCTATCGCAAAAGAATAGCTCTGAAGAGCAACCATCATGATCGAGCCATGGAAACCTACATCAGTACAGTGATATGAACTGGCAGCATTAACGTCAATACTATGAGTTCTTCCTGGCTAGGATTAAAGACTTTGAACAATGAAGAACCAAATGTATTCTTTACTTATGAAAGCCATGTAGAAAAATAAGTTTAATTACGGTCAGCAGTCATTGATTTCTGTGTTAGACCATAATACGTTTCAATCCCCCCTTTGTAAAATGTTCCTTTTTTCTCTTAAATAATTCTGTATTGAAACTATAAGTCGGAAAAGTAACAGACGTTTATGTAACGTCTTTGCTGTGTGTCTTGCAATTGGATACCGATATGTGAACTGTTAGCTTTCACCTTATTACTCAGCGCTTATGAAATTTCACACGCTTTGGCACCAAGCTACATGCACGAAACTAATTCCTGTTTATACTGGCGAGAAACACTATGTGCTGGCAATAAATTTAAACTGACTATTCCAGGAACTAAATCCAAATAAAGAAACGGATCCTTTTCAAATCACTGCCAAAGCTGTGAAATGTTATTTGCCGATGCTAGCCGCTAGACTCCTCTAATCTGGAGCCGTCTGAGTGAAATCACTTTTATTAAAGCGAACCTGCGGCCGCCGTGGTATAACGGTCAACACACCTGACTCCCGGTGGCCAGTTCGACCCCCCCTATGTGGCATATCAAACACCGGACAGGTAGGTTTTCACGGCTCAACGAATGAGACTTGATTTCCAAAGCTGTTCTTTCGTGATAGCCGTGTGTTCTGAGACGCCTGAGGATGCCTCCAACGTGGGATAGATAGATGACAACTGTTCAAAAGAGCTAAATATAGCTCTACGGTTTCCTCCAGCTTAAGTAGAAACCGACTGACGCCGTGGCAATGAAGCGGTGACGATTTTGTATCGCGACAACATGCGGGTTGCCGTTGGTGTGCGTGTGGGGGGGGGGCGTCAATCCAGCAGTGGATTGATCACGGCTGTTGATGATAATGAAGACAAACCTTAATCCTGAGTCACGTGTATGTGTATGGATGATGCTGGTGCATTGTGCACAGCCGTAACCCCCTTTAACTGGAAATATTACCCAGGGCCGGTCACCTTTCATATCAATTTATTTCACACTCAAATTGCAAGCACTGTTCCATGTTTGGCAGCTCAGCTTCTTTGCACTGTGCTGCTGAAATGCCTCGCGATGGGATTTTTATCCATTCCTCAAGCACACGCATTAACACGGAAGAAAAAAAAAGGTCAGACCATCTATCAATAAAAAAAAAATCAAATGCACTGATTTTTTTCCCGCAGATTTTTATTTTACAAAGGAGCAAAATCAGGACCCAGTTTGAAAGAATGCGACAGGAAGCATAATTCCGCTAGCCACTGCCGCCAACGCACACACTGGTAACAAGAGAGACTGCATCTTGAATTATTAATCGGTGTTGTAAATGCTGCCGCCCTGCTGTAAGCAGTCAGCAGTCAGCCTGCCCCTGCTAAGCGCTGGAAAATGCCGGCTTGTGCAGATATAATGCGGTTACAAGCTGCCCAATTTGAGCGGCCAATAGCGCTGGGCAAGAAGGCACAAGGTCTCGCCAACAAGGACACCGAAGGCTGTAAAAACGTACGCATTAAAATAAATTAGAATCAAGGTGGTCGGAGGGCCTAGAGGGCAGAGCGATGAGCTGACACCACCGAGATCCTAGACTTGGATCTGGGCGGCTGCGAAATATTACATCAGGTTGTGATGTTTTGCGAATTGATGGTCTCTCACCGCAGTTACCAGCGACTGGACCAAAAAATTCGACCGCTTTATTACGTTTGGTTTTGCACTTTATTTTGCGATTAAGTAAATTAGTTTGAATGTCGCGCGACGAAACGTTTCTCTCTGCCGCAATGTGGGTGGAGTGGAAAAATGGTGTACCCCCTAATTGGGTAAGAGTTGATTTGAATAGGAATTCAGAAATAATTCTGCGATGTTTACTTCAACCGACCGATCTCTAACATGGGGTGATGCACTGCTCTGTGAAAGTTTCAAATTGTTTTGGTTTTGTTTTATGGCATGGGTTTTGCCAGGTACTCCAATTTCCTTGCTGCTGCCTAGGTTGATTGGCCTGCTGACTAAATTGCTCACGGTGCCCTGCTATGGACTGGCGTCCCATCCTGAGAATATAACCCTGCCTTGCGCCCTGTGTCTGCCGGGATAGGCTCCAGCTTCACCGCAAACCTCTCCCAGATTAAGATAGGGTACTGATAATTGAATACATTACATGGTTGCTAATAACAAGCGACAACTTTTTGGAAAAGGAAGCCTTGATTTTATTAAGTAGCATAAAACGGCACACAAAATGTAAATGTGACATTTGTGCCAATAGCAATAATTGCGATGAAAATGTCGAAGTGACAAAAATTAAACGAAATAGAACCAGTCTGGTTACTTTCCTCACTCTTATTCTAATGATAATATTTCAATTCGTGCGAGTTACAAATCGTTCAATGTAACAATTTTCCACAGACTGTTTTTTTTTCATTTGAAATAATGTACAGGCATAGAGAGAGAGAGAAAGAGAGACGTTTTCTCCCCATCCATACTGTCATAAATGCCCTTTCAGTCTTGACATACCAAAATGATAATTAAAGCAAGTCAGGGCGACAAAGGTGAACCCAACCATAATTGGTAGCTAATTTATAACTCGGGTAACCTGTATATTTTAATGAGACATTTCCTCCGTGTAATTTATTGATGGCAATTATGTGCCTGCGACTGGCACTAAATGAAATAACATCTATTAGCCTCTGCTGTAAGACAAAAATTAGCATCATTAGCATTGTCCAGCTGCGGTGAATTATGCATGCGGCGGTGCGCCTTCACATACAGATGCGATAAAATATGCATGTGCGGCACAACGCGTTTGATTCTCGCGTTTGGCGAATGGGCGGTTAGTGTTGATTTGCCTAACGACGTTCTGATTTCTCCATTACGGGACGATTGAGCAAAACACCGAGATGTCTGTCCTCCACTTAGTCGACACGCGAACCTGGAAAAATACGTAAACGCACGCTAAAACGTACTATAGACGGGTTAAGGCGCAGCCCTGTGATTGCTTGCACGTTCCGCTGCTGGCGGTGAGGCTTCCACTAGGTAGGAATTCCGAAGAGCTTCACCAGGATAATATTTTGATCTAGACTTCCACACTGGCCAGACGTCGCAGGAAACGGTGGGAGTACCTGCCGATTGACTAACCGCGGCAGGTAGACAGAACACGGCAGGTTGGAGGCATCATCAGGCGTTATCCTCCAACGTGGGGGGGGGGCGAAACGTCGCGAGGGAGAGATGGAGATCGCTCGACACGGCTATCCCGACAGAACAGCTGTGAAGAGCAACTATCATGAGTCGAGCCGTGAAAACCTACATCACAACAGAATGCGGCAAGTCATCAACTCAGGCTGTACTGACAAGTCAAATATTTGGTCTGAGCCCATGGAATATTTACAAAGGGTGTGGTGCTGTGACCTAAAGATGTAATCAAGGGTTATTGAGCCACAAACCTGCATTTGGGCAGGGAACTTGCGGGAGGACACTGGTTAATCTGCATTTAATTAAAAAAAAATTACGTGTTTAAATTAGCCTTCGAGATGAGTATCACGGATGTTATACAACCAGTGGCCCCAGAACATGTTATGTTGGACAAACAAAAACAATTACGGTCGGACCACGACGCAAGTTCACGCCGGCGTAAATAACTCAACATGACTTGCGCGATCAATGTAGAACAAACCCGATTCGTGTGACGTGGCATTACAGCTCTACATGAAGGGCCATGCAACACAGTATTCGAGGGCATCTAAGGCCCCAAGATGGGATTTTGTGGGTTTTTTCATTCCCCAGAGGGAGTGGAGGCTAAGAATGCTTCCTTGGTGTTAATGGGAGCTCTCCAGTGTGAATTTGGAGGCCACGTGATGGAACGATCCGGTGCTCTAACACCATTGATTTTTGTTTTCGCTCTCGCTCGCTCGCTCGTCGTGAAATAGTTTTCTGTACCGATGTAGGTTTTCACGGCTCGATTCACGATGGTTGCGCTTCAGAACTGTTCTTTTGCGGTAGCCGTGTCGCGCAGCCTTCCTCTCTCCCTCAACACGGCTATCCCAAAAAGAACAGCTCTGAAGAGCGACCATCAAAGAGCTTTCTGTTGCAAGCGGGTGCCATTTTCAACGCCAACAGATGAGCATCGAAACGGAAATCCGTTTTGTCGCTGCGTGTCACTCGACCCGAACGCTAGGTAAAACGTAGTTCGGAAATAAAGCGATACAGTCCGGCCACAAAAAACTGAACTTTTCAAGGAAATAAACATACATCTCTACCGGTTGAGCAAACTCTCCTCCCCAGTGACTAAACCCAATGGGGACTATGGATTTCCCTACATTTTGTACGACCAGTGGAACAAGCATGTATAAAACAAAACGAAACAAAAGGACTGTCGGCTTCAGTGCAGAAATAGGTTCTTTCCGAAAGTCGTGTTGGGCTTATGAGGCCGTAATAATCTGCCGCCACAAGGTCACCAGCTCCGAAGCCCTGGCTCTTACATCTCACCAGGGATTATATGAGCTTCCAGGTCTATTTGTACAAGGTCACGCCATTAGCATCTTGTCCTATTCCTGTGGGGAAAACAGCCCGGTTGCTCCGTGCTTGAGATGCTCTCCCATTATTTCAGATCCTCCCACCAACCAATTTTAATTTTACGCGTCGTTCATTCGTCCGATGCGCGGTTGTTACGTAACCAATTTGAAGCAGGAAAAAAAGACAACTGAAACATCACGTCTAGACTTAGGGTGGATTGAGTTTAAAACATCGTGTTTTTTGACAATGCTCGTAAATTTTCAAGGTGCATGCACGTGCAGATAACGCATACATGCTCTGCATGTAATAATACATAATGTGATGGGGTTAAATCACAATTTATTTTTTATTAAAACGCTTAATGGTAATTATTTTCCATGAATCACTTGGGTGATTTTGGAGACAAAACACCACGGCATATTGTGTTAGTTAACAACGTAATTTCTACAATGGTATAAGTTGCTATTGATTAATTGAAAACATTTATTGAGCCCGGAAAAGCCTGACAAAACCTCCAAGGTTATTTATTCCAGAGAGGTTCAGCTACATTTGACAGTCAGGGGCAATGCTTCTGTGCATTTCACCAATCGAGCAATTTGCAAGTAATTGGATTAAAATTTGTCAAATTTCCACCGTGACGATAATTAACGTCGTGAGATCTCTAACAAGAGTATTAACCAAAGAGGCCACGGTGTTCTATGAATCTCTGCAACAAGCAGCAATATGCTTGTCGCAAAAAGAAGAATCGAGAAAACTTTTAAAGGCAAATATACCGTACAATTGGAGCTCGATCGCTACGGCACTCTGCCCCCACAACTCCACTCGCATAATGAGCTGTCAAGCGGGCTAACTTAACAAAATCCCTCTGTGCCTTTATCCCTACCTCCCACTCAAAGGGGCCAAAGCCCTTTCCAATCTCACGCTCAAACACCACTTAACAATTGCACGGAAAAAAAACTAAAAAAAAAACCTCATTAAGTTTAGAATCTGCTCCCCAATCTGGGTTTCCAACAACACGCTCGACCGAAGCAGAGGACGATTTGCTCGATCGCATCGCACGTCGCGATCATAGCCGCTTTACCGCAAAAACCTGGTCAGGACCCTCTTGAGAGAAAGTCACGAGACTCGGTGAGGCTTCTCTGGGTAAACAAGCGTAGGAACAATAGTAGGCCCGCACTGTTTCTAAAAACGAGGCAGAGATCTCGCCTGTTCAAGACCGCTGCGAGAACCCTGCGCCGTTTCAAGGATAGCCTTACTGTACGTTATATTGATGGCTCTTGCCAAGCCTAGGGGATGGAGCATGGAAGATCGTAGGCTATTTACTGCCTGCGAGAATTTTTTTTTTTTTCGAAAAGCGTCGCTGAATTAACTGACCCCAGAAAACACCCCGGAGTTTCAGCTATAGCACAGGCACCCTGAGTGGTTTCGCTTTGTACTCCGAGATGATAAAAACTGTAGAGCCTCTCACCCCGGAGGAGCACCGTGGGCAAGTGCAACAGAAACGCCGCGATGCGGCAGTAACGGACGCTCTGAGGTGATGTGGCTAGCAGCGCCCTTTACGACCGCGCAATTTGAACATTACACAACGCAAACGGCGAAACGCAACTGCGATCGGCTTTCGCGGCTGCGCTTTCACAGCCCCCCTCCTCCCCCCGAGCGATGTCTTTTCCTTCGGGTTGTGCCGTGCTTGTCGCTCGGCACGGTGCCTGACTATTCGCTGCACGTACCCAAGGGCCTCTTCCTAATCCGCCGACGCGCAGGTGCAATGCTTCTGCGAAATGTGCACCTGAATTTCTATTCTTCCTCGCGCCAAATGACACGCGGTAACAACTTGGAAGCGCATCAGAGAGAGAGAGAGAGAGAGTTCAAAGAGCAAAACCCAGTCATTAAAAAAATAAATCTCTCCTCTGGTCTTATTCAATGTGACACTATGTGTGCACAACAAATGCCTTTATGAAATGTACTGAAGCAACGCTTCTATTTCATGTTATTTTAATTACGAAAAAAAAAACCCACACGTGCACCGTTGTGCATTTGAATGTGCAGTTGTCAACTGCATTCTCATTATAATTAGGCCTGTAGCGACTCGCACTCAATGCACACTGTCACGATTGGTGGCAGCGATTAAAATCACAAATTGATTTGTGTTATTTTTCTTACGTGGAGAATGTAGCGGCCTCTTGTGGCAGCAGGGGTCACGCAAACTCCCCATTATATACACGGAGTACAAACCAATAATAATGATGGCATGCACAAATGAACGCCTCGCATAGGAATTAATGTAAGTCGGCAAATCCAAGCAATCTCACAGCACTAGTTGTAAATGATATTGCAATTAAAATAACCACTGTCTTTAGGAATTTAACTTCAGCATCCAGGTATATTTGGAACCTAATTTTTAAAAAAGGGCCACTGCTCGGGATACACCAACTTCACCGTGTGCCCTGTGGCATCTTTTTCAGAAGCTTCCCGAGCACATGAAGCAAAACGTCGGACATCAAACCAAAACAACAAAATACAAAGAAACAAAGATCCCCCGTATAGCCTTAACAGACTGTAGGGTCAAGTGCCGTTAGCTAGCACCTATGAAGGTCGACATTGCAGATGAGGGGTGTGTGGCCAGCACCACGCCCGGCTACCTTTGTCTCCCTAGTGGCAATGTTTACACACCGCACAAGGACCGGTTCAGAAATACGTCACTGGTGCTGGCCGTGAGCAAACTTGGGTAGCCAGGTTTGTAGCCCAGCGCGCTAACCACTGAGCCACCGCTCCCCACGACGACGCAGATTACGACCAGCCAATGCGTCGCAGAGCGATGGAGCTCAACCATGAGAACCAAGTTGACGATGGTTTGTGGGGAGTCATTGCAACGGAAGACATCACCAATAATAAGCGGAAGCATCCATCCATTTTCGGAAACCGCTTAATCCTGTACAGGGTCGCGGTGAGCCGGAGCCTACTCCGGAAGACACAGGGCGCAAGGCAGGGCTATACCCAGGATGGGACGTCAGTCCATCGCAGGGCACCTGGGGCAATTTACATAGTAGGACAATTAACCTGGCAGCATGTCTTTGGACGGTGGGAGGAAACCGGAGCGCCCGGCGAAAACCCACGCGGACACGGGGAGAACATGCAAAGTCCACACAGAAAGGCACCCGAGCCGAGATTCGAACCCGGGTCTTCTGGCTGTGAGGCGGGAGCGATACTCACTGCGCCACGATGCTAAGCAGAAGCAATTGTGACTAATAAAGGTGGGCTGTTTGCTATATCCGCAGGAGGAAAGTAAATAAAATAAATTTAATCTGAGTCACCCCAGAGCTGTGTCTTATCAACCGCGGCCCCATCAGGTCAAAAGGTCGGCAGAAGATGCACCAACCTATCGTCAGAGAATTAAATAATGATTCATTATTTCCACTCGACAATCACCGTTTGTTATGGTTTTGTACTTGTCAGACCTGTATATTTTAATTTGTATTTTTATATTATTATTATGTACAGTTTTGTGTGGGGTTTTTTCCAGTCTACGAATGAGTCATATTTTTATACATATAATTCAGTATTTACTTGATATGTCCTGCGCACATAAAATGTTATTACTGAACATAAACTGCTCTATTAATTTCGGTAGATTTTCATAATCCAAAGACCATAGCAAATTGCAATGTGGTAAGAGATATCGATAAAAAGTAAAAGCTAAAAAATTATCAGGGTTTATTGTCAAATGCATTATGTGCATTTACACTGTGCGTGGAGTGCTAAAGGTCTGTCTGGATATTGGTTTATCAGGTTTCTCTTCTTTCAACGTAGTGGTGTCCATAATATGTTCTGTCTGCACAAGGCACAGTTTAATGTAATCACAAATCTCTCAAGAGTGAAATGGAAAGCGCATTAGTGCCACTTTTAAGTTTGGCAATGGGGCAGCTGAATTATTGAGTCTGTTCTTTAGACAGCACACTGCCGGTGATTGAATTATAAAACATATTTACCATTAAATAGCCATTGCATTATGTTGTCCTTTTTGTGCACTTATCCCCACTCTCCAATATAATGCGGCTTTACAGTCGGTACGTTCATAGTGCATAGCATACGTGGAAATATTGGCAAGGGCCATGGGAAAGTCAGATGCCAAATGATGGCATACGTGGGCAAGATAATGGTGGCTGGATTGTGTTGTTATGCCGATTGAAAAGGGGGCATTTTTACTGCGGTGGCATTGCAACATATGATTCCAGACAACCATTCACTCCTCAGCTCAGTGGAATACAAAGTATGATCTTTGGATATCTGACAATGTCAATATGACATATTTGCACATTAGTAAAATATGGCATTGTAAATGTAGACACCAACATACTCGTACCTGTGTTAGTGACTCTTCGCATAGAACTGAGGAAGAGCTGGAGCACACTGCGCTATGTTGTTTGCGATTCTTCGAAGCACGATGGTCAGCCTCTGGACATCGTTGTCACAACAACTGCGCTATGAACCCGACTGCTCCCACCCCCACCTACCCATCTCTCATCCCCTGACGACCAGCCAGGTGAAGTATGGTCAAACAATGCCCGTGACTGGTCATGGTCTATGGAGAGACCCGAGGGCTGAAAGTTATTATTTTGCAGTATATTTACGAACAAAATAATGCCTATGGCTTGTGTGTGTGTACTTTTAAATAGAATGTTCTGAAAAACTGGGATTTGTTTTTTTTTTTATACCGGAACTACAAGAACGGTATGTGACTGTAGCAATTGCTTTCATGATAAAAGAAAAAAGGAAAATTTCCTGCCGTCAACTGAATAGGGTTCTTTTTCGTTTAGAAATCTCAAAGCCCTATTTTCATACCGTTATTTTCATTTAGTCTGCCTCGGTATTCATCATGTCAATTCTTTGCATATATTTTTCTTAAGTTTCTTAAGGCTTTTTTTTTCTCTTGTGCCACTCTTAACAGTGTGCCGAAAGCCGTTTCTACCGCACAATTTTCAAGAGCGAGGAAAACGGTTTGGCTTTGCGGCAAATATGCAGGCTTGTTTATCCTGAAATGCAAAAAAGCACCTTGGCTAAGATGGATGACACTGTTTAAAAGTCAGTGGCAAGCAACATCAATTCAGCGGACACCTTAAGCCAACTTTATTTGGTTCTATAGCTTTCCATCACACAACATGCCACGCAGACAACTAACCGCAATCATGCAGCGTATTAGCATTCGCAATTAAATGCCGTTAATTTTCACTCAGAAATAACGTACGCACAACACAAATGTTAAAATCACGAGATAGATACGAAACGGCACACATTGCTCTGCACTGCCAGCTCAGGAGCTTTAAAGTTGAACGGTGATGTCGATAAAATGGGAGTTGAATTAAAACCGGGCGCATAGAAAGCCTTGTTCTTGTTACGATCCTAAACTGAGCAGGTAAATAAAGTCAAGGTTAAATGTCCTCATAATGGCTTTGCCCCCCCCCGTCTTCGTCTGAAGGACATGTTCAGACCGAGATAGAATGAGTGTCGTAAAGCCTAAATAATTAAAGGACTACTTTGTCGGTTATAAAGTATTCAGTGTGAAGGAGGAGGGAAAGATGTCACATCAGTAATGGTGCGTCAAGACACACAAATCTCCCGACTTCGAGACACCGTGCACTCTTAACATCTCGGGTCCTTGCAGCATCATTAAAGACGAGCGACGTGCTCGGAAAATCAATGCTTCCCGGTGCGAAGACGTCCCCGACTAACGCGGCCCATCACAGACCGGCGGCCGACCTGCCATCCTACGTATTTGCGATGTTGCTATGGCCGGCAGACATTCCAGGTAGAATTGCATGCAGAGCGATGACCGATTCAAGTGAATTGCTAAAATTGCATTACCGTTTTCTTTTGAATCACATCACATAATCGGAAAGGCTGTTCCCTGCTAAGTAGAAATTATCATTGTTGTCTTTCTTTCCCACGAAGCCAAAAAACTTTTCAGAGAAGGTGGAAGATTTCGCCAAGGCCGAGAACC
Organism: Geotria australis; assembly: GCA_036362915.1. Lineage (NCBI taxonomy): Eukaryota > Metazoa > Chordata > Hyperoartia > Petromyzontiformes > Geotriidae > Geotria > Geotria australis. The sequence continues at coordinate 5,892,828 of JAZEWU010000013.1, forward strand.
TACAGCAATAATGCGACGATCGAAGAGAGCCAGTGTTGGAATATTCCGTGACATCAACTTAACTGACGTGTTTAAACACCGAGCGTCTGCCTTGTGGCGGAAACTGGCTGTACACTGACTAGGCTACAGAGCAAGCCGTCTGGTGTTGGCCAATAAGCTTGAAGGACCATGCATTGCGAGAGCATTTATTTTTGCATGGTTTTGCCACAAGTAAGTGTGGCTGCCTGCACGTTGGAGCCTTTGCAAAAAGGTGTTCACTTGGTGTTTAAACATCTTAACACTGTGTTCTTGTTGCCGGTAAGGGTAAAAACCTCGTATTTTATACTTTAACTGACGTGATCGCTTTATCGTTCCAATGTGGTTTCACCGCGTGACATGGGTAGACAGTGGTTGTGGTGACGACATTACTCAGATTTATGAAACGGCCATAATTTTATACTCAATGTCATCTGCCCGACCAAGGCTGAACACGATGGTAATTAAATACCAAGTGGCAATCATAACCCACTATACGTTATGGAATATATAACCAAGCCACCGTTGTAATGTACTTCTATGCCCCCCGTGTCTGTGTTCCCTGCCCTCACCAACCCGAACTGACTGGCATGGTGAAGTATGGTCAAATAACTACCCCCCCCCTCCACCAGGACTTGTATGGTGTGGGGAGGCGTTCACCCAGCAGTGGAGAAAAGAGCTCTACATGTACATTCTCTGTATGTCATAAAATGAGGCGCTAAACATTGGTATGGGATACTTCTTCTTCTTCTTTGCGATTCTTCGAAGCACGATGGCCAGCTTCTGGACATCGTTGTCTTTCAGCTTGGCTTCGAAGTGTTTGGTAGAATTCGCAGGCAATACCAAGTACTACCTGACAGGGATCGCGACGTGAACGCTTCTACCTTGACCCCCATGGGATACTTAAATACACCAATGACTCCACAGAAGTTAAGTCTGCTTTACGTGACATTTAAAATTGGGTTAAAACCTGAATTCCCTTTTAACTCGTTTTCAAAGGGAAAAATCTACAATTGACGCTTTATCCCACTGGCCAAGTTTGGAATAGTATTTAACAAAAGCCATTACTCTCTACTGTCCGCGTGAGAAATGCTCAAAACTTTTGAGAAAGGGGCCTTCACTGTACACATTGGCTGAGTCCAAGGTTCTCCTGTGTCCCCTTACCGTGTGTTATGGAAATAATAACCGACATAAGTGAAAAATGTGGAAACCTATCTTTCTATTAAAGCGTTACTGCTTACGCATGTTATCAGTCTGCATGTTAAAAAATACAATCCTACAGGATGAAGTACAATCCTGTTTTGTTTTCTTTCGTTGTTGACATGCCATCCTCTTCGCGGCCCTTGTGCAGCGCTTTGTGACCCTCGGGTGAAAGGCGCTATATAATTTGAAATTATTATATTTAATTCAAAAGAGTGTCATGTCAGCCTCATAACATGAATCTTAAACTTTGCCTCACTACACATTGTTGGGGATTATTTTATCTAACGGCAATATATTCTACTTTTTATTTTATGCCTCTTTTCATCACTTTAAAGCAGTGGTTCTAGAAGCATTAGTGCCTGATGATGCTTCCAACGTGGGAGGCAAAACGTCGCGATGGAGAAATCGCTCGACGCGGCTATCCCGAAAGAACAGCTCTGAAGATCAACCATCATCAACCTAAATTGTTTCCAGAAATTACTTGCAAATGATCGAGGCAGGATTTGCACATTGTAATCTTGCGGCGAGGGTATTCTACGATGCGTGCAGTTGCCGTGCGTTAAAATCTGCCATAGGAGAATGAAGTGCTCTAGAGTCTACAGCATACGCTGGGCAAGTAATTCAGTATGACAATTTAGCCACTTTCATTGCTATTAAGGAGCCTATGCAGTTTGCCCGTGCCTTTGGGTTTGGTGGAGTAATAGCCATGAGCTCAAGGTGCTGAGAGAATGTCAGACACATCATCCGCTATTATTCTTACGCCACTCACAGAGCGCTAAGCCTTTTCAAAGAGAGTTTTGTATTTTTGCACCCGGGACTGATACGGACAAGCATGCAAAGGTAAGCCTCCAAGCCCCTTCTGGATGTGCTTCTATTGGCGCGAAGCTTCCGCTTGTCTGGCCGCCCTGCTGGGGCATGCCACGGCGTTACGGACACAATCCTTTCTAAAAGGAAGATTGTAGGGGTTCAAGTCGTGGCACACTCCACGGCACTTATTGATTGCAACAACTCGCAATGCCGCCACTTCTCTCGCTCCCTCGGGTTCGGACATTTTTACCCGGATCCTAGTTAAAAAGCTACGCCACATGGAATTAGAGTTAACCGTAAATTGTGCGGAGTGACAGCGGGGTTTTTTTTCCCCGCTCTCGTTATTTCGCTTGGCCGGAAGCTAGGCCGGTTTGTGGCAGGGTGTGCGCGGGATGGCTGATGATGTGTTGCATTTCGGATTTTTTGTGCTGTGCGCAATAGGGTACTTTATTTGTTGAGTGGCCCCTGGCATTTTTCAGCCAAGGTGCTACTTGACCACCCACACGCTGTTAACCCACCTCCTGAATAAAATTTTAGCATTAAAGCTAAAGCGCATTGGCTAGATTCATTGGCTAAATTTGTCACAACTGCCAGGCATAAAAACGCCCCCGGTCACATTAAGAAAATGTTTCTGTCTCCTTTAAACGGCCCAATTTTCCGTCATATCCCAGTTCTGAAATAAGTGATTCCCTGTTGAGTTCAGAACTCAGAACGCCTGAGGATGCCTCCAGCATGGGAGGTGAAAGCTCGTGAAGGAGATAGATGGAGCCCTCGACACGGCTAGCCTGAAAGAACAGCTTTGGAGAGAAATTCTCATGCATCAGTACGTGTGAAGTACGTGTGTAGTTAAGTCTGTTATTGGTTTCTGACTGTGAACTATAAACTAATTGAACAGACCACATGAAACGGTAACACTTCAGCGAAGATAGAGAAACACCATCTCAACACGTGTTGATTGACTTCCTCACAGCCTGGAATTGCTAATCAAACCAAACACAGCTATGGTGTTTATGTAAAAATAAATACTTTCATGCGGACTGAAGGTGTTACTGAAGAACATGTAAAGACTTTACACTGCATCTTGTTGTTCAAAAAATTGCCTTCTCCGTCAGCGGTTTTGGCAATCTATACTTCAAAAAATGTTTTCAAGGGGATGATAAAATCACGTGGCGAACATCATTTGTGTTGACTGCGTAAAGTATTGCTCATAATTGCAGCGCAGACGGGAAGTCCTTTATATCCGATTTGAAGGTCAATCATTTGTCAGAACATTAATCAGATTGTAAAAAAAAAAAAATCGACCATAAAGTTTCCTGTCAAGTGAGAATCTATCAAGGTGGCAGGCGTGCGTGTCACCGCAAGTGTCGAACAGAGCCTGCGGGCCAAGACACAGCGTGACATTTGGATCAGCTGGTGGGCAATCGCGTTCACGCCGTTCTTAAATTATACAAATGATTGGCTTTAAAAATAGCCGGGGACTCGCCACCGTGAGAGGCGACGTCGCCGGAGCGAGCTGCGGTCACGTCCCAGCCGCTTGCCGATGATGAACACAGTCCACTGTGTTCACACGCCAGGCTCTACGCGCCGGCTGCAGTAAACAAATACATTGGAACACAGTCGCAGAATTTCTATAAATTGGTGCAGGATTTTATGGAGGCGTCTTTACGGCACTATGTATTACAGGACATAAAATCCTATGGGAGCCTATATCCTAAAAGAAACTGAGCTATAAAGATGCTATGCGAATCGATTGCTGCACAATTATTCTGGGAATAGTGGCCTCTGTCCACAAGAAAACTAGGATTATTATTGGTGCATCGGTGTCGAGGGGCTGCCGATAAGGATTGCTGTCTTAAGGCTGCGGGGATGCCGGCAGGGAGAATGAATGAACTATTTTATTTAATTGCAAAATATCGTGCGAGTCGCTGTGAATAATGGGCTTTATAAAACTCGTTTAGTTGTAATTCCTTAAAAAAAAACCACACGGACAGCACGCCGCGTGGGGTTTCACCTTGACATTTGAGGTCTGTCCGCCAATAGGGTTGCCCAGATATGGCGATACTATGATATACTATACTGTACGAATGTCGGGATAGGCTCCGGCTCACCGCGACCCTGTACAGGAATAAGCGGTTTCTGACAATGGATGGATGGATTTGTTTTGCATAACACCACTGTCTGCCTCGCGCCTCTAAGTTGTTCTCTCTTCGAACAAGTACCTCGACATTGAACAAATACTGTGCGCTGTTATAAATTGTACTTTCTTTAATCATCGTGAGCTCTGCTTATTGTATTTCTTTGTGATATATTACTTTATGGCTAAATAGTTATGAGATGACGAAAGCACCAATGATTAACTACTATAGAGTATTAATAAACAGCTATAACTCATTAAATTAGCAATTTTCAGGATTTTTTTTGTAGTAACTGATGGCATGGCAGTTATATGACCTAATTATTTTTCATGGTTCGTCTAATAAGTTTCACATATATTTTGTAACCGACAGAAAGTGCATTAACAGCTTTATTGGGTGTAAAGTTTCAAAGATCAGAAGGCTTATGGCAGGCTTAATGTTGAACGAGCTTTGAGAATGTTTAAGTGATCATATTGTTTGTAGTTAAATTACAGCAGAGCACGAAAACAACATTAAAATGTGAAAGACAATTGCAAAAGTATTCGGAAATGGACCTCGCAATAATATTCAGGTAATAATAATAGCATTTTATAGAGCGCCTTTCACCCGAGGGTCACAAAGCGCTGCACAAGGCTGCGGAGAGAACGGCATGTCAACAACGACAGAGAACGGAAAATCAGCAACAATTTTTTTTTGGGTTTTTTGTAATAATCCGAGCTGTGTAGAGAACGGCATATCAACAACGGGGAGACAGAAAACTGAGAGTCAAGGGATAGCGATGAGTTATAAGACTCAGGACACAAAAACAACAGGAAAATAATAATAATAATAGCATTTTATAGAGCGCCTTTCATCCGAGGGTCACAAAGCACTGCACAAGGGCTGCGGAGAGAACGGCATGTCAACGACAACAGAAAAAACAACTATTAAAAACCAAAGCAACAAAAATTAAATCATTAAGGCTGCTTCGAATACACTGAAAAGTCGTGAAACAGGCAAAATCTGCCAGCGTCCCCTAAGATGGCCGTCACTTCCTTAAAGACAAAACACGGAGGGAGACAGGGAGGGAGGGTGAGCAACAGGGGGAGACATAGGGACACAGAGACAGGAAGACAGAGAGACAGACATGAGGGGGAAACAACGCCAATCTAAATTAAACAATTAACATAAGGGTCATTACGTCAAACGCAAACGTATTAACGAGCATCCTGCATTTATCTGCTGCCATTATTACAACTAAAATAATAATAATTCTACAACAAGCAAGGAGGGAACAAATGTCCCCGAGTAGACGCAGAGCGGAAGAGAGCGAGAGAGAGAGAGAGCCAACATCTCGGCACGGCACCACTAACCCGCTCCAACAATCCAAGCCAGAGGAAGGAATTAATGTTCTTAAAAAGGCGCAGGTATGAAGAGAGCCAACAACCTGGCACGACAGCGTTGAGCCGCATCACAAGTCCTGACAGGACGGCTTGAAGGCTTTACGGAACAAATAAGTCTTAAGAATGCCTAATGTTGGCTCCAACGTGGGAGACAAAACGTCGTGAAGGAGATAGAAGGATCACTCGACACGGCTCTTCAAAAAGAACAGCTTTGAAGAGCAAGTCTCAATAAATGTTCATATTGCGAACATTAACAGTGAGTACCATGATATCGCAAATACTTCTATCACAGCAAACCTAGCAACCAATGGCACACTATGCAATCGTGGTAGCATTGGGACCCACAAAAACCGGGACGTATCATGGGGGTACACAGAATAAGTGAGATAGAGGACTGTACTTTGAACGACTTGCTACAGCGAAACAAACACATTTCTCAGGACTGCTTCCTCATGAAGGAAGACGCTCCTGGAGAAACCACGAGAGGTGGCAACCCCAGTTGATCCACTAACGGGTGAAATGGAGCACATGCAGTCAACTTGGTTGAGGGGTGAGGGAGAGTTGAAACGTACGGTCAGAGTTAGGGGGGTGGGGTGGATGATATAGATTCCATCCAAAGACGTCCCTTGGGCCGACTGAACGAGGCTTTGGAGGCAGCGAGGATGAGTTGATGGCGGAGTGAAACACTATTTCAAAGAATGGCTGCTGCCATCGGTCAGGAAATGATCAAACCATTGTTTTTCACGTCAGTAAAACAGACAGCTCGCGGGGAAAGAGGGAGAAAACTATGAGTGCATGTCCACGATGATGCTAATGTCATCCGCGAGCAGTGCTGGTTTGATCCGAGAATTTCGAGAAGGGCTCCGAAAACTCAACGATCTCGCAGCCGGCCATCCCGCCTCGTTCCCCGCTTTTAGACGGCGATGGCATTACCTGTCCACTCGATTAACGTACGTGTTGGTTAGCGCGTCGTTAGGCGCTCTAACTAGTTTGCCAGATGGTCGTGGCAAGAGGTTAACGGTGGGCACTTTATTCAGAACAGGTGCTTTACTGAAACAAGAATCGTCGCAGGATCACACCCAAGAGGTGCAGTGTCCACATAGCCACACACCCAGGCACGTCGCAACCGCGGATGTTGCAGGAAAAAGTGGCGGAGATGGAATCGTGTTTCTGTGAAAGTGCGGGTGTCGCAACACCCGCGGCTGCGACGTGCCTGCATACACCACACTACCAGGGTCTGGAAGCAGACGCAGCCTTTCCTTGGTTATAACCAACTAACAGTACACAATTCCCAACTAGCGATATACTGTATAGCTATTTCCTAAAGATAGCAACAATATCTAATCCACACGTGGACATCCAGAGATCACATTGGCCAGCCATTCACAACCGGTGGGTTGCGACCCATCAGTGGGCCGCGAGTACCACCTAGTGAGCCGTGGAGACCATACCCAAGTGGGCCAAGTGGGCCTTGAGGGGCAAAAGGTCAAGAACCCCTGAGATAGGCCCCCTCCACGCACGCACTCAGACTTGCAACGAGAGTAAATATTGGGGTTTTTCTGCATTGTCTACATCAGGTGGGTCGCGACCCAGCGGTTGAGAATGTCGGGTCTAAACCATTGAACACGATTTGTTCGTATATAGTTTATTTAAAGCATGCATACACAGAAGACGGTGATTGAGCCAATGCACGCGAGACAAGCATCTCTTCTACGCTGACCTCCGAGACGCTTCCATCACCGTCTGGAGCCACTCTGCTCAGTCAAATTTAGCCACGTGGCCCCGTTACAGATCATTTGGCTCTGGGATTGCAGGCTCGTGCCACTCTACCGAATCGAGAACGATTTGAGCCGACTCCTAAGTGGTGAGGAACCCACGACATACGTGAAGAACGCGGAATAGTTATATCACACATTGTGTCAGGAGGGCAGTATTTTTTTCATTCTGTTTTAAAGCAATCTGCTTTGTTGAGAATTGCGCTCCATAGCTGCTCTTTCTGGACAGCCGTGTCGAGTGTTCCTTCTCTTTATTTCGCGACGTTTCGCCCTTCACAATGAAGGCATCATCGGGCGATGCATGATATAGCACACCATGAAACGCCTGATGATGCCTCTAACGTGGGAGGCGAACATCGCAAAGTAGAGAGAAGGAACACTCACTGACATGGCTCTCCCGAAAGAACAGCTATGGAGAGCAATTCTCATACACGAGCCATGAAAACCTACATTTTCTTTGTAGTTTGTATTTCAAATCTGCCGCTCTTCTGGTTGCAGTGTTTATTATTTGTAAACATTTATTTAAAATGAAAATGTAAGGACAGCTGAACGGAAATTATATATATGTTTAAATAAACACGAACTTACAACACTGCGAAGCGCAGCAGGAAAGCAAATAATTGTGATCCGATAGCTATTTCAGGGTGTGATATCTTAAGCTATAAGACATAGCGCCACGGTGTGCACAGTCTATTGACGTCAATGCTTGTAATTTGCAGAAAACAACGTGTGGCAGTTCTGCGCGAAAATGTAATTGACAACTCCACGAAGAAGAAAAGCTGAAACTCATTTCAGGCTGAACCACACACACTGTATAACATTGTACAAGGATCAGATGCAGTCAGATAACTTCTATGTCTGATAATGAAATAGTGTTACTACGACCGAAAGTTGTCATTATTTCGAGACTATAACTTTATGCGAGGGAATTGCATCCATAGGGCGACACAGTGAGTAGCACTGGCGCCTTACAGAAATAACTTCCCGGGTTCGAATCCCGGCTCGGGTGCCTTTCTGTGTGGATTTTGCACGTTCTCAATCTGTCCGCGTGGGTTTTCGCCGAGCGCTATGTTTCCTCCCACAGTCCAAATGCATGCTGCTGCATAGGTTAATTGGCCTGCTTACTAAATTGCCCCCGGTGCCCTGTGATTCACTGGCGTCCCATCCGGGGGATGTCCCTGCCTTGTGTCCTGTGTCTGCCGGGATAGGCTCCGGTCACCACAGCCCTGTACAGGATTAAGTGGTTTCTGACAATAGATGAATTAATGAATCGCATTGGTGTCACATGTGACGATTGTAAAAAAAGTAAAGGCGCAGCCCTGCATTTTCTTGGTGATTTCGCTGCTTGTGGAAGGGCCTTAACCGGACTCGCCGTGCTCAACCGGTGGGTCGCGACCCATCAGTGTGCCACGAGCCCCACCTAGTGGTCCGTGGAGACCAGATCCAAGTGGGCCTTGAGGTGCAAAAGGTTGAGAACGCCTGCACCAGAGGGAGCTCTGGAGGGTGTCTTGGTCTACTCGTCCACGATGGCCAGAAGTTTTGCTAGGTGCTTGAGGTGGAAGTATCCACATAGGCAGCGGGGTGGGGGTGCGGATTACAAGGGATATAAGCGTGCCCCCACAGTGCACATCTACAAAATCAGGTATTGTGCAATTATTTGCGGAGTATTGATCCATCAACTAATTGGAATTCTTAAGCTCGTGATGCATGCTTCAAATAATATTTCGTGCCAGAATCGATGCATATTTTAATTCGCGCACTTTGTCACGAACTGCACTGAGCCGTTCATCCACTACATTTACCACAATGATAATTCATACTGATAATAATCGGCCATAGAATCTAAAACGTGCCCGTCAACCGAGAAAATTAATATAATAGCTCGGATGGTGGGGTGCTAAGTTGTTACCCCTCTAGTGTTTATGACCGCTTTCATATCTTACACCCTCTAACCGCTTTCGCTTCCCCCCCTTATTGGTATGTAGAGCACTTTACAGTCGGAGGAGAGGAAACCATTTCAATTTATTCACACATGAACGCCGGGCATTACAGTATACGTGGGAATTCACACGTCTCAAAT
>JAZEWU010000013.1:5906601-5917574 GCA_036362915.1 Geotria australis
CAGGACAAGCGGTTTAGAAAATGGATGGATGGACGTTTAAGATCCCGTGACTTAATTAACAAGAGTAGGATATAGTGTGATGGCATAATTGTCCAAATTGACGAATTGTATGATCACCCACAAATGATTACGATTAAACAATGTTTTCCTTTGCTCATTCATTTCTGATTTAAGTAACCCTTAATTATTTCAGATTAATAAAGTTTACACGTGTCATTGCGTTATTGCTTACATTACTTTACGAACTCGGTGTACAAAAATTTTGAGCTTTAGAGAATTAAATGGGGCTCAGAAGAAATCTGGACCATCCTATACATCGCAAACATTTCACCCGACAAGTAGACTAAAGCCCCGGGTCACGCTTCTCAACCTGGTTAGAAAAAGTAAACTTGAAATCGTTAAAAATAATGACACACAGCCCTTTAGCAATCTACTGCTGGATGAAGGCCTCCCCATGCCATCGACCGTGCAAGCTGTTTGATCGCACTTCAATGAGCTGGTCAGTGCGGGGTGTGGAAAATTGGACAGGGTGCTATCAGTTGGATATTTCTCTCATTTCTCTGATGTAGGTATTCACGGCTCGACTCACAATGGTTGCTCTTCAGAGCTGTTTATTCGAGGTTGGGAATTGAACTCAAGTCACTGTGTCCATAGCGCTAACCGTTGTACCACTACGCGACTATAGGTAAATATGCGTAAATAGCAAATTATTATTATCACCAGTGCACACGTTCACAAATGAAATGGCCAAAATGTGAGCACCAAACGCCATAGTTATTGATAATGCATTATTAAGTCCTACTTAAAAATTCTTCGCAAATTCTGTATACGTTTGATCAGCATATTCTCTCTGCTATGCATCTTTATTATCCAACTGCTATCCGTAGGCCAGGTTATGTGAACCACTCTCGTTCTGTGACTTGTTAAGGCCCAGAGTGAGTCAGTTTTTATCCAAGCTAGAAGAAACCCTTGAGCCATGTAGCTCTTTTTAACGGTTGTCCACCGGGGAGGGGTGCGCAAGTTACAATATATCAGGGCAACAGGAGCACTTTAGTGAGGACAGTTAACCTATGAAGCATGTCTTTACACTGTGGGAGGAAACCGGAGTAGCAGGCGAAAACCCATATGGACACGGGGTGAACGTGCACACTCCACACATAAAGGTACTGGAATCGAACCTGGAACCTTCTCGCTGTGAGGCAGCAGCGCTACTCACCGTACCACCCAGTGAGCAATTATAATGGCACGAGCTTTCATTTCGAGAGGAATAGTTAGACAAACACGCGTTAATGTAGAAATATTACGCCAAAATATTTGTAGACTTGAAATGAAATGCAACAGTTGAAATTTCCATCATGCCAGTGCGGCAGCATCACGCTGTGCAAAGTTTTGCAATTCATTATCAAGTCAAAGTATACGTGAAAAATCAAATCGCATTTAAATTAGGAAATTAGTCAAGCCAGTAGGCATACCTGCAGGTTAGGGCCTCCAAGTGAGTGAAAATTGCTTTAGAGCACGCAACAAACTTTTAAAAAGATCATGAATTATAAATTAATGGGCATCGGCATGGAATTTCGGTGCAGTCCACTGGCTTAATATTTCATCTTTGCTGCAACACCTCCGCCACTCTCTCGGTGTGTTAGCGGTGTGGCTGCTCACGTTTCCAATTAACACAGAATGCTGCACACCTCCGCCACTCTCTCGGCGCAAAGCAGCCGAGTTGAAGCAGCATCTCAAGCCAATAGCCAGATTTTAAAAACGTGGTGTTGCCTGAAAGTACCCCATGAAATAATAAAGGGTTTCATTCGGCAAATATGGAAATATGTTTTAATTTTGCCTCTGATTAAATCACCTCTCAAAGCACACAATCTCATCGAACTTTGGAAGATGAGCAGAGTGGAGCCTTCTTAGTCACTGGACGGATTGCCTTCAGGATTGCAGGGTGTTGTTGGTACATGGCTTTTGATACTTAGTAATAACGTACGTTTTCAGGGCCTGACATATGATAATTGCTGTCTATAGCTGTTCTTTCGGGATAGCCGTGTGGCGTGTTCCTGCTCTCTCCTTCACGCAATGTCATCTCTCCTGTTGGACGCATCGTCAAACTTTCTCAATGGTATTGCTGTCCTTTTTTTATCGCTATTGCTTGACTCTCAGTTATTCTGTCGTCATGTTGTTGACAAGCCGTTCTCTCCACAGCCTTGTGCAGCGCTTTGTGAGCCTCGGGTGAAAGGCGCTCTATAAATGCTATAATAATTATTATTATTATTTTAATGACCCCAGGTCACGTACAAATGAGACCGTTCTTCTCTCTTGAGTTCTCACCCGGTTAGACGAAACCAAACTCGAAACAAGCTATCTTCCCCTGAAGCCACCAAGAGAGGCGATGAGCATTCCTCTGTCCTCTCTCTACAGTGGATCATTAGCCACGGAGGGTAGTTTGCATGCACACACTGCATTCTGCCCACTGCACACTCATCAAGCAAGGGAAACCATCGTTGGCAGCTCCCCGCTGTTAATTGGAATCAGCTTCATTAAACATTTCCTCTACACTCTACAGAGCTGATCTTATGGGATAGCCGTTTCGAGCGTTCCTCCTCTCTCCTTCGCGACGTTTCGCTTCTGAAGCCTGATTATGCCTTCAGCGTGGGAGGTGAGACGTCACGAAGAAGAGGACTGCTATCCATAGTATTTTAAGGGTTTAGGTCACGTGAAAAGGTGTTGTGTAACTGTCGTTATGTTGGAAAAAACGACTGGACACACAACACCTACCTTTAAAGGTGTTCTCGACGTTTCGCTGGAGGTTGCACCCAGCATCACACTTGCATAACCTTTTCACGTGAACCTAAACCCTTAAAATACTATGCATAATATCGGTCATGAAAGCCTTCGAACCAAGAGGACTGCTCTACACGGCTATTTAGGTATCTGCATCTCCTCCAGGACGTGTGGCCGGCATGGAAGAGTAGGCCAAATATCCTCGAGACAGGATCTCTATAGCTCCCAGAAAAAGGCTCTTCCACCAGCGGTGATCTGAGCATGCAATGTCAGGGCTGTACCTTTACCTTTTCAAACAGTGTATTAGCTTTGGATCACATTGTATGTTAGCACAGGAGTGGGTGTTAATGTATTGATGATCAATGACATTAGCATGTGTCCTCACCCTAAGAACACAGGCTAATTCGATTGGTGTATTCCCACCTCTTTTCACATGGCTGGCCAATGTGGAAAAGTCGTCCAAATTCCGATGGCATACGTGAGTACTGTACTTTGTCGGGCTGCACATTTCCCTGTTAAATTACTTAACGTAAACACTTAAAAAACAAACTAAAAAAAAAACATTCCTACGTACTATGGCAGAAAGCATCCTAATTTACTGAAATCCATCATAACAAGCAGCCAACTATTATAAACGACCACCCTCTAAATGTTGAGACAACTTCTATAAAATATTCAAAGCTAAAACTAAATCTAAACGAACACTCGCTGCATGCTTTTGTGCCTATACGCGAGTTCTCTGTCCCAGTTAGAATGGAGGAAATGTAATTTAAGGTGACAGAATGTTTTTTAAAAGTTGTAAAAATACGCAAAGTTTGGTTTGACTGGGCACAATTTGCCGCATATTTTGTTGATGCATTTTTAAAGCCGTTTCAAATTGAACGCCACTATAAATTTTGCGTCTTGGCACTGTAATTGCTATAATAGAAATATGTTTTCCTTTTAAAGAGAGAATAAAGGAATACTAAATACAGCGGAAACCATTGAATTCAACAGCAGCGACTTACATAACCCACACAAAATCCATCTCTTAGCAATGATTCTACAGAACCGAACAATGCGGGCGGGACGGTGGCGCTGTCAGTAGTGCTGCCGCCTCACAGCAAGAAGGACCCAGGTTCGAATCCTGGCTCGGGTGCCTTTCTGTGTGGAGTAATCGTGTTCTCCCCGTGTCCACGTGGGTTTGCGACAGGCACTCCGGTTTCCTCCCACAGTCCAAAGACATGCCGCTGCATAGGTTAATTGGCCTGCAGACTGAATTGCCCCCAGTGCCCTGTGATGGACTGGCGTCCAATGCTGGGTATATCCCTGCCTTGCGCCCTGTGTCTGCCGGGATAGGCTCCGGCTCACCGCGACCCTGCACAGGATCAAACGGTTTCTGGCAATGATGATGATGACAGACACAAAATGAAATAACGCCAATTGCAGTGTTTTTAAGCATCGCAGCAACATCCTTGCACCGTTTCATTTATACCCTTTCCGTACAATTTTATATTTAACTAAACGTCAACAAGGTCACGTGCTGAGTTTTTCAAAGCAAGCAGGAAATCAAGTACAACAGCTGAATGCGTCAACAGACTCGCATAGGCGACGACGGTTGGCGTGAATATTGAACGCGTCAAGGTCCCTCGGCTGCGAATAAATTTTAAAATTTGAACAAAGCCACGCATAAGGCATTCCTTTTGTTTTCATGCTCAGCTCTCCTCCTATGCGCGTCACTGAATCTAAACAATACAGTGGCAGGCAAGAGTTACGCTTTGCGGTATTGCGGCGATTTCTCCCCATAAGGTGGGTTCTCTCTCTGTCGAGTTCTGGTTTCCTCCCACTTGCAAAAATAAGTCATAATTAAAGGAAATGCTAAAATATCCAGGATTGCGAACCTACTAACAAAGTTATTCAGTTGCACTTTGCTTAGATAATAAATGTTGTTGTCAGCCTGTAGCGTCCCACCGCTGGGCAAAGGCTTTGACTACGTTTTGCAATCCTTTCCTTTTCCCGTGAAGAGCTTGCAAGCTTACTGGGTATTTTTCTGTAATAATAAAAATCTATCTATAATCTATCTAGTTGCTCCTGACTAGTAGTAACCTCTGCCCCCTGGCCTATGATATTGCCATTCCATCTCTCCATCTCTTTGGCTGTCTCTTTTCCCTCTCTCGGTATCCGCTTTGTAGTTCATTTTGTCTCTCGTCTCTCAGATCATACACCAATAAACCTAGGTTTGCATTGTGCTGAGCAACTGTATGTTTAACTTCTGAACCGCTGTTGCATGTCAGAATATTTTTTGGAAAGTTTTCTATTGACAATGATTGATGACGCACTATTGATGACACGAATGAAAACAAATACCACTGACACAAGCCACGGTGGTATAGAGATTAGCTGCCTTCCAAATACCAATGACAAAGGCCCCCCTCGTAGCCTTAACAGACGGTAGGGTCAAGTGTTGCTGGCAGGCTCCTGTAAAGGCCAGCACCTCACATGAAGAGGTCGTATGGCCAGCACCACATCCGGCCGCTTTTGTCTCCCAAGTTCCGATGTTTACACACTGTACCAGGTACATATTTAAGGCTGAATCGACCTAAAGGGAGGCCCAGGACCGGTTCAGTAAATCGTCACTGGCGTTGGCCACGAGCGGGAATGAAACTCGGGTCGCCGGGTTCGTAACCGCTGCACCGCCGCTCCCCACTCCACTGCCGCTTCCAAAAAACCAACAACAACCGCTTCCAAATCCCACTCACACATTCGCATGAACGCCTATTCAGGAGTCAATGCTGATCGACTTACAACACCAGCCAGACCTTGTAGTTTACGATGTCAGGAGGAATTAGGTGTTCTACGACTATATGCAATCCATATTTCATTTTGCAGGGTTGTTACTTTTCTGAGGTTTGGCCATCCACTAATGAGGTTATTTGACTTGTTTAACATGCAGTCATGGTCACCTTGGAATGTTGTGAGCTAATGCCCCCAAAGTGAAAGCATCTCATACATTACGTCTGCACGGATCAATCTTTTACTCACAGGGCGCCGCGCAATTACAGGCATCAGTGCCACGAGCTGGGGATTTCACAAAGCCGCCACTCAAACGTATTCTGTGCCCACTACCTGCTGCAACGCACGGTTCAGAACGTTGTTATTATTATTATTTTTTGCAAAATCGGAATGGTCCGGTCCCCAGGTGCACTGCGATGCACTGGCGTCCTATTCTCGGCGTGCCCCTGCCTTGCGCCCTGTGTCTGCCGGGATAGGCTCCGGCGCAGCGCGACCCTGTACAGAATTAAGCGGTTTCTGACAGTGACACGAGATGAGATCACTGCGCAGTCTGCGTGTACGGTTATCAACCTTTTTGCACCTCGAGGCCCACTTGGGTTTGGTCTCAACGGACCACTAGGTTAGCACTCCACGGACCACTAGGGTCGCGACTCACCGGTTGAGAAAGGCGGCACTCGAGCACCCCTCTAATAATAATAGCATTTATAGAGCGCCTTTCACCCGAGGGTCACAAAGCGCTGCACAGGGCTGCGAAGAGAACGGCACGCCTACAACGACAGAGAACGGATCATCAGCAACATTTTCTTTTTTTTTTAGGGTTTTTTTTTTATCTATCCGAGTTCTAGTTTAGAAGGTATCTCGCCAGGTCCGACGTTTCACTCCGAAGTGTCGGGAGCTTATTCAGGAACTAAACTGAATAGTGCCGTTTCTCCCCCCGATCATATCACGCTGCCAGCGGCTGTTGGTGTCGCCGCTCCTTGACGCTGAACAACACGAGCAGCCGGCAATTACACAGAAGAATTAACTTCATTAACTATACAACAACACGCGGCTTTGCTTTCTGACACCGTTTTAGCAGAGTGCTATCGCCACGCATGCTCTTTGATGTAAACTTCACGCTTTAAAGGTACTCTGGTATCACGTTAAATTATTTTCAGGATAAACATACTTCCTGGGAATCCCCCAGGAAGAGCTGGAATCCGTTGCTGAGGAAAGCGATGTCTGGTCCACTCTCCTTGAACTGCTGCCACCGCGACCCTCACCAGGACAAGCCGTTTAAAAAATGGGTGGATGGATGGATAAACATACTTCCCAAGTTTTTTTGGGGATTGTTGGTACAGCAAAGCGTTGCTCAGAAATTTCATGTAAAATGTTGCCGTTTAGTTTATCTCTCATGGCTTTGGAAATTTGTTTGGCTAAATTACAGCTCTGATAATTTGAAAATATCGATTAGACTGTCATGTGCCGAGTGTATGGGAGAGTCTGACCCCGGCTGTGCAGTATAGATTTAATAATTAAAAGCAAATTTACAATTTACAAAGTGCACAGTATTTGTTCAATGTCGAAGGTATTTGTTCGAAGAGAGAATGACTCAAGAGGTAGAAGAAACCCCCAGAGAGGCGGGGGAAGGCAACCACGTGGTTAACCGGCGCCAACAATTGCCAGTAAAGTACAATGTCAGATTACGTAAAAAGCGAAAAGGTTTAACCCTTTCTGGAAATAATAAAAGTGTTATGTTCTTAAAACACCAAATAGACAATTTTCACAAAGTGTGAAGTTTGCAAAAAGCCACACAACCATTTGGTGTTTTAAGATCTTAACACTTGAATTATTTCTAGAAAGGCACCATCTTTTCTCTTCTTACATCATCTGTGCACGGCAAACCAGTACCCCATACATAGGTACAACCTCGCTCCCTCTAGTGTCGGTTCTTCCGGCAGCAGCCGCCTGACCAAGCATTTCCAGCGCTGCACCTTTACCTTCATCTACATAACGCGTGAAGCGGGGTTTTCTAAAGGTGCAAGAATGAATTGCATATCGCGTTGTGTCGGTGTGCATTTCCTTAGACCCACGGCTTAATTGAAGTTGATGAATGTAAGCACTTGTCCCTGTGCTGATGTCAGCCGACTGCTGATATTTTCATTAGCAGTTGGACCACTGCCATTTTAAATGTCATCCAAATGATAGGCAAATGACCAGAGTGTGACAACTCTATGATAAACCCAGTTACCGCAGGTGAAGATTATTGTCGTTACTATTAAAAATATCACGATCAACATGGCAAAAATCCTGCCTGCGTCAGTGCCAACTGCACACTCGCACAGTGTGTGCCTTTGAAAACGTATCTGAAGTTTGGATTGATCATCGCACACCTGTCACATTTTATTCTAACCGAGGCTGCGGCATTTCCTTTCTTCCAAGCAGCCTCAACATGAGAAATGCTCTTGGAAGAACAACAACATTTTAACGTAGTCCTTCAACCTATTAAACATTATAAATGCATCAAAATTGCACATATCTATATCATCATTTGACTGATGGAGGAATGCCTCCCTACACCATTGCCATCGCAATCTGTCAGTTAATTCCTGCTCAAATGAGCATTGACGCTGCGCTCACCTCATGTGCTACCCTGAGCCAGCGGTGGAAATTCCTCATTTAATGTACATGGGTGAGTCTATCCATAGGGCCAACCACTGTTGGACAAAGCCACAAACTGGTACTTATTTGAGCAATCTCGGAGGAATTATGGGCCGAGTTAACCCCCCCCAAACGGGATATGAACTCATAAACCTTCCGATTGCAAACCGCTCGCTCTACCGCTAAGCAGCCAGAACTTTTTACTTTTTGGAAGTAGATTAAAAAAAAAAACCCTTGCAGATGTTAACAAAATTGTCGAAAAAATTTCTCTGGTGTGGAAGCGAGCTTGGGAATGACACTCCTCATTGTGCAGATGTGAGCGCTGCCAAAAAGGGGTTTTACTGGTGATATGGGAGACCACTTGAAGGCTGCTCAGCATGTGGGAAGTGTGCCGAGGTAGCAAAAGTGAACCTGTCATGCCTTGAAGCAAGATCAGCACAAAAAAAACCCCACGGAGGAATCACAGCCGCAAGGCTAGAGGAACGAGTGCCAAGATTGACAATGCTTGGGGAGAAAAAAAAAATACTGAACAAACAACTACCCCCATTCACTGTAATTGCCAGATGATAATGCTTCTTGAAATACTGTACAATGCAATGGCATAGCCGTCAAGCATTTAGCGACTTGAGCAGCATCGTGGCTGTTCTTTCAGGACAGTCGAGTCAAGCGCTCCCTGTCTGTCTGTCTCGACACAGCTATTCCAAAAAAGCAGCTTTGAAAATCAACCATCATGGAATTTCCAATCACATGAAGGTGCGAAACACCATTCAAAAAACAAATCGCTGTAAATTGGTATTGACTGGTCACAGCTCGACTCAAAAGGTAAATATATCAATGTAATTAAGGCGTGTGGCAAACGTTACATTTAATCTTAAATAGCAAACATCGCTATTTAAGATTAATAAGGAAGGATCCTCCCACTTCTTCCAAAGGTGTCTGACCAGCATGGAAGAGTAGGCCCAAACCATCCTCTAGAAAGGATTAGGGCTTAATTTTAGTGAAGACCCGCTTCCTAGCAGTGCCATGAGCAATGCATTAGAGGGCTGAAATGTTACCTTTTACACCTGTGTGGCATCGGACAGTCCACTCTAGCCTTGCCATGACCAATACGATTCTATGAAGTCACAATTCAGGACAATTTGATTCCAGAATCAATTCCTATTGTACCGTTTGTTTTTGCCTCCTTAACATGTTCTGCCTTCTATGTCCTGTCTCATTAGTGCATTAGCCTAAGGGCATAATGTGTATATGATTTGCCCGCGTAAATAATGTAAACATGATTGATTAAATAATTGATAACAAACGATGAAATGATACGTGCACACTGTCATGCCTATATTGTGAACATAAAAGCATGCTTTAATCAATGAATGGTCTAATTATTGCATGCACATTTTATTTAGTTATGGGGTTATTTTTACAACACGCTTGCTAAATATTTAATGTGCCATGTCACGAGATGAAGTATTTATGAAGGGTTCCACAGTTCAATGAGAATCACTTTTAAGAGCTGCTCTTTCAGAAAAGCAGTGTTGAGTGAGGAGGAATGCTCGACACGGTTATCCCAAAAGAGCTTCTCTTAAGAGCAATTCTGATGAGATCAAGTGCCCATCTGGAACTCTTACTCAGCCGTGCATAGCCCTGTAGGTTAGAAAACAGCCCGTGACAACTTGTGGAAAATCTCGGTTTCCATGCAAACATGGTCACGTTTAATAGTAACAATGAAAGTAGAATATTTAACAAAGTGTCACCAGATTTCCTGAATCTGCAAATAATGTGAAACAAGCGCAATCGTTATTTCTGTCACCTCCCATTGTGTGTGTGTGTGCGTCTGCCTCCACACAGCACCGCTGTGCTTTTAATAATGAATGTGCCACATTAAAGCTAATGGATGGCTTTGACAAAAAAACAGTTTCTAATTAATTGAATCCTTATTTTACCACATTAGCAACCATCCATAAACCGAACTGCGTGAGATCAAAAACATGTATTGCAGGGAATTTATACGTTCGAAGCAGTATTTTCTGGGTTACGAAAACGTTTCATTTTGTCGTCGAGCTAGTTTTATTTCAGTTGTACCCACTGATCTTCACGGCACGAGCAGAAGTACGCATCCGGAACGCTCGTGGAGCAGAGCATCTCTCCGGTTCAGAGAACGACCCAGAGAAGGTGATACCATAGAACTAGATTTTTGCAAGATGGCGCCGCTCATGCAGGCTGCCTACCACAAACTCAGCATCTCCACCACTGTCTCTTCGGCTGTCAGCTTCTTGTTTACTAAAAACGTGCCAGCCTCGAAGGAAGGCCCAGCCGACACGGGACGTGCAGCTCAAACCGCGCCGCGCCTGCCACTCTACCGCACGACCGAGGCGAACAAACCGGTTTGGATCAGCGGTGGCTCGGCACAGTTAGCCGCCGGAGCGGCCTGCCTCGTCACCCAACCCCCCACTACACAAACATGAAACGCCGATTCTAGGTTGCGGCACCCACAACCTGGAACAGCCTGCCACTCCTATTGCGTCAAACACAGTCCCCTACAGCCTTAAAAAAAAACTCTTAAAAAGTCACCTTTTCACCGACTCACAACAAACCGACTGAGCAGGGCTCTGTGGCTTCGAATCAACGGGTGCAACGCGCCCGGAGAAAATGCGCGCGTTACAAAAGTATATTATTATTATAGTTCGCTGGTCCTTTCAAGTGACTGTTTTAATGCACACGAGACGGCTCAGATCCCATTTCTGCGTGGAGTTTGCATGTTCTCCCCGTGTCCGCGTGGGTATTTG
>JAZEWU010000013.1:5926434-5941678 GCA_036362915.1 Geotria australis
CTTTGTTGGCGTTGATATCGTATTGTTGTTAATGGTCTTGATGTTGTTGACATGTCGTTATTGTTGTTGATGTTGTTGATTGAAAGGAGGCCAGAGGAATGTCATTGGAAAACATATCTCAAACAATCAATAACGCTTGCAATTCACCGGGCAGTGCAGGTAATGAATAAAGATGGCACGTCGACAGACATATAAATTACTTTGCTATGCTTACTCAGATGGCAATGTCCTCTCTTTCCTATGCTTACTCAATTGGCAATGTACAAACACCTAGATAAATGTTTATTATGACAGCAGAACAATGCTCTATGAGCGTGCAAGCACCGGGAGCAGGATTTTTGTGTTACAACAACGTGCAGCCTAGGGTAATTGTCTTGACTAAATTTCCTTCGGTGCCCTGAGATGTTGTAACTTGCTTACCCCTCCCCGCTGGATAACTGTTAAAAAATATATATGCTATGAATATAATATTAACCATCTGCATACCATTTCTCATCAGCAGTTGGTCCATCTTATCACAGGGACCTTGTCAATAGAACAATTATGTTGAGCTGTTCATTATGCACTGAATGAAGTTCAAGGTTTTCCTTTGCATGCACTATTAGAATAGCTTTGACATTTATAGAAATGAATAGAAATCTGCCGGTCACAAATGTTAAACGTAATTTTCAATTTCACACTCATTCACAATACACGCAATTCATAATTGAACACAACTCAAGTAAATGAATGCCGTTCAAATTACAGACCTTTCTGTCTGAAACGTGGCACTCCATCCCTCCCGCGCGCTATGGAGGCATTACCCATCGCTAATTTCAAGGTTTGAGAACTATGACGACAATAAAAAAACCGAACAAGAAAAAATGTTGCTGATTTTCCGTTCTCTATCGTTGTTGGCGTACCGTTCTCTCCGCAGACCTGTGCAGCGCTTTCTGACCCTTGGGTGAAAGGCGCTCTATAAATGCTATTATTATTACATTGTCATTGGCCCGTGGGCCAAGCGGTCAGGCCGGTCCCATGCTGGGTCGTAGACACAGAGATCTAATGAGATCTAATGGCGGCGGCACAGTGGTGCGGTGAGTGGGTTTTCGCCGGGTACTGAGGTTTCCTCCCACAGTCAAAACGCATGCTGCCAAGGTAAATTGTCCCGACTGAAATTGCCCTCGGTGCGCTGAGATGTTTTAACTTGCTTACCCCTCTCCGTTGGACAACTATCAAAAAGCTCTACACGGCTCAACGTTTCCTTCCAGCTTAAAAAGAAACGGAGTGATTATGATAAGCGTGAACGGAATGGTTGTTTGACAGCACAATTGCAATCAATTAAACAGACACATCGATGGACTGGCGTCGCATCCTGGGTATAGCCCTGCCTGTCGCCCTGTGTCTGCCGGGATAGGCTCCGGCTCACCGCGGCGCTGTACAGGATTAAGCGGTTTTTGGCAATGGATGGATAGATAAACAGACACATCTACACAACTCGAGAGAATAAGCTCACACAGTCCATGAGTTGGTCGGTACCACCCTGGGTAGCATCAACAACGAACTGATAACATACGTAGCTTTGTTGATGTTGTTGACATGCCCTTCTCTCCACAGCCTTGTGCAGCGCTTTGCGACCCTTGGGTGAAAGGCGTTATATAAATGCTATTATTATTATTTTTGACATCGTGTTATGTTTTAAGCTTTTACAGAAAATGACTCTCAAACATACGATTATATGCTTCATTTTTATTGTAAACAAAAAAAACCCGTCGTGTAATCCAGTACTACATTCACCTTGCTATTATAGGCTTTTGTGATCTAGAGATAAAAAAAAGTACTTGAAAAAAAATATTGTTCGCACCATTCACCTTGGCTCGTACCCATAAGCCATGTTTTGGGACAAAACCACAGCCTCAGAAGACAACCTGGAAAAGCTTCCCAGTACACTTTCAAGAAACCAGCACAACCTCGACCTTCAAAAAAAAATACTCAAACAACACCCATTCCATCAGGCTTTTCCACACTGAGCTCGGCTCCGTGCCTCCGTATCTGTTTCTCGTCCCTGACCAGGCGTGGAATTTAATTGACCGATAACATCATAATATATCGGACACACTGTCTGGCAAATGTTGGTACCAAGTGAGTGGCTTCCTTCCCCCACCTCTCTGCCGTTTCCTCGCCTCTCTGAATCATTCTCTTTCAGATACCTTCGATATTGAACGAATATGGGGGAGCGTTATGACAATTGCTTTTAAGAGCCGCTCACTCGGGATAGCCTGCTGGTTGCCTCTAACGTGAAAGTGAAACGCCGCGAAGGAGAGACGAACGTTTGACGTGGTTATCCGGAAATAAGCAGACCTTGAACGCAATTTTCATAGATTTGTGACATTCCGCGAACCTTCAGCGATTGTTCACGCCTGCACAGCCAAGGTCAATGAATTTCTCTTTGTGCATAGCAAAGCGTGTTACCCGCGGCAACACAACGGGAAGTTGCACCAAAAGGTCATACGGGGAAAGATGACCGGGAGGAGAGGGAAGGCGAGGCCGGGATGAGAGTCACCAAAGATGGACCGAGAGGGTACGCATATTTAAAAAAAACACTCATTAATTATTTGGCCGATAACATCATGACTACACCTAACAGAGTCCCCTACAACCTTAAAAAAAAGTCTTAAAAAGTCACCTCTTCACCGACTCACAACAAACCGACTGAGCGAGGCTCCGCGCCTCCAAATCAACGGGCGCAACACGATTGGAGAATATGCGCGCGTTACAAATATATATTATTAATATTACATAGGAAGCAGTGTGTGGCAATATGGCGTCGGCAAAACCGCCTGGCTGCCACCTGCGCCTCTCTGCGCTTTCCTCGCTACGCCTCCGAGTCGTTCTCTCGTTGAATGAGTACCTTCGACAGTGAATGAATATGTGCGCGTTATTAATGTAAACTTATTACATTATTAAGATGAGCAGCAGGAAGAAGGAGCATAGGGCGCGATGAGGTGGACGGAGGGAAGCAATGACCGGGCTAAGATGTCTGGGGATGAGAGAGGAGGAGGAGCAAGCAGAATTGAGTCGTACAGAGCAGCGTCTGTTTTCACAGGAGGCGGAGAGATTCCGAATGGGCGTGGCCGCGCACATCCCGTGGTGTACGGAACGCTCAAGCAGATCAATATAAAGAGTCGTGTTGACCAATGAATGTGTCATGCACGACAAATGCAACACCCCGGTGCCTGCATTCCATCCACGCTGGAATTAACGTTACCACCGCGGCTCCAGGCAATAAACACTCTTTGCCTGGAGGCCTTGAGGAAAATAAATATACACCATTTGTGATATCGGTTTTTTTCACGGCTCGATGCATGATACTTGCTTTCCAAAGATGCTCTTTCGGGATAGTCGTGTCGAGCGCTCCCGCTCCCTCCTTCGCTGAGGGAATCCTGTGACGGAGAGAGAGGGAGCGCTCAACAGGGCTATCCCAAAAGAACAGCTTTGCAAAGCAACACACGTTTCTGCATGCAACTAATGGAACAACATCGACTGCCGCGGCTACTTGAGCCCGTTTTTTACGAATCATCTTTGCCTTGCATCGCATTTACGAAGCGTCCAGAACAACACATGCGTGGCCGTTTCTAAATTATCGGGCAATTAACAGACGGGATCGTGGCAGATAATGATCTCACAAGTGCTTGCCGGTGCTTTAATAGCCACAGCGGAGGGCGGATCAATAGGGCGGGGTGATGGTAATTGACCTGAGCGAGATCCGGCAATAAAGGCGTGGAGGCCCAAGGGTGTGTGGATGCGTTGTCAGCCACCGGGAGCGAATGGGGTAAAGATGATGATTTCTCCGTCCCAGACCCCAACCCGCCCCTATTTTGCCGCGGTATGAGATTGTTCCCGATTTTATAACCCGGGACAAATTCGTTGCTCATTCAATTGAGGAGCGGTTTGAATGTCCTTTTTATTTTTTTTGGCGTCTCACCGCTGCCAAAAATAACGCGCCACGGCTTGTGCCGCGCTGCCCGCTCCGGTCATGTTTTATATCAGCTGCTACCCCAAAGTGTAACATTCACGCACCAGCGGCCACCGAGAGCCCAGCGGAACGTACAGTAACAATCGACAACTCGGCGTTCTTAGCCTCCAGCCAGTGGCGTAGCGTGAGCGGAGCCACCAGGGATTTTGCCCTGGGCGCACAATTGTTAGGGGGCGCAAAATGTCAAAAGAAAACAAAGTAGTAATAAATTAAAATTGCGCGCCCTCCCCCCTCGCACAGAAAATCTCCCAATGTTCGAACATTCTACACAGTTTTTCAACATGACGGGGCAAACATTTTTGCTGCGATTATATTTTTGCCGACGCGGTAGTCATTTCTTATTTAATACTGGACCGGTGGAAGGGACACAGGGAGTGCTAACGGTCCACGGGTTAGGGGGCATAATACTTGCCTCGCCCCAGGCGCTGGCAACCCACGCTACGCCACTGCCTCCGGCCCCATAGCTTTGCCAGCTCTAAGGTACAATGTGCCATGGGACGTATTCATCCATCCATTGGCAGAAGCCGCTTAATTCTATACAGGGTCGCGGTGAGCTGGAGCCTATCCCGCCAGACACTGGGGGCAAGGCAGGGCTATACCCAGGATGAGACGCCAGTCCATCACAGGGCGCCTGAGGAAATGTAGTCAGTACGCCAATTAACCTGGCAGCATGTCTTTGGACGGTGGGAGGAAACCGGGTTGCCCGGCGAAAACCCACGCGGACACGGGGAGAACATGCAAACTCCACACAGAAAGGCCCCCGAGCCGGGATACGAACCCGGAACCTTCTTGCTGTGAGGCGGCAGCACTATCCACTACGCCACCGTGCTGCCCCCACCTCACAATGAATATGTCATATCCGAGCAAGGTTTTGAAGCATAGAAAGAACGTATTTCCTTCAGATTTTAGAAGACAGCATTTCACAACACACTCGCACACCACTATGCTTTGGCACAAAAAAAATAGAAATTAGGCGCGGGGGAAACAAAACAAACAATCATTTATGCGCGAATTTCCGCGAGAAATTGTTTCTGTAAACCACTTATAGTCCCGTGTGAATCTGCCCATGGGGTGGGACCATTATCCTTGGCCACGAGTGATTGCCGAGAACACAGTCGTGTCCTCGTGTAAATATTCACAATTACTCATGTTAATACCACTTACTAAAATATCCAAATGAATGGCACCGTTGCTGACCAACAGATTGTAAACAATGCAAATGTTATCCATAATTTGTGTATTTTGGCTTAGATGCTGTTAATTGTTTCACTATAGTTGTATAAATGTTGGGGCATTTTTTTCCATCCATCCATTCCATCTCCATCCATTTTCTAAACCGCTTGTCCTGGCGAGGGTCGCGGTGGCAACAGTACAAAGTGCAAAATGTATTATTTATTTTATATATAGGGTATGCGAATCGTAGATAATTATATTGTTTACCATTGTGTAATATGTGCATGTTTACGATAGTATAGGTGTAATGCCAAGTTTGAAACCACTGTATAGTTAATACAATTGACATTCTATATACGCAGTCTAACCCATAGAAGCCCGTTTGTGAATCGTATTGATTGTGAAACCTTACATATACATTTAACGGGAAATGTTCGAAATATGATTTGTACAGGCGGGGGTGTTTTTGGCAAGCACGGCTGAACACACATCCCACCGCATTAACAGACGGTGTTTAACTACATTTCCTCGTTAACATCCGAGAGAACCGACCATCCACTGACTGGAAGTGTGGGCAGCTTGGAGTGCCACTTGTGTTAGTGACTCCGTGTATAATACACTAACAGGGAGTTGATCGATTTTAATCAAATCTCTAATCTGGTAACGGTGTGAGAGTATACTGATTTGCTGCAAATTTACTCTTGTACTGATATAGGATATTCACGGCTCGATTCATGGTGGTTGCTCTTCAGAGCTGTTCAATCGGGATAGCCGTGTCGCGCGATCTCCAGCTCTCCCTCGCGACGTTTCGCCTCCCACGTTGGAGGCATAGCGCCTGATGATGCGTCCAACGTGAGAGGCGAAAACGTTGCGAGATCGATCGCTCGACACGGCTATCCTGAAAAAGACAGCTCTGAAGAGCAACGACGAATTTATTCTTGGTTTTTTTAAAGTACAATGTTTCAACAAAACCGAATAGAAATACCGATCCAGAACGCCATGGTCTCTGGTGTAGACGTATTGATCTCAAGAAGCTGGTTGTGTCCTCCGTCGGGAAAGAGAAACTGAGAAGAGCCAGAGAGATGAAATAATTATAAAAATAGAGCAACGGTTGGAGCGTATACAGTGGGTCAAACTTAACCAAGCCAGCAACGGCGAGCGCCACTTTTTAGAGTCAGTCAAGGGGCCCTGTGAGAGACACGTGATGTTCAGGCATGGACACCTGCTGGCTCAGGTTCAATTTTTCAATTGGAATATACATAGCAATCATCGTCCCCTACTGCTAAAAAAAACTTGACAGGACCCTCCTGGAAAGTGTCAAGAGACTCCGTGAGGCTTTGTTGCGTAACAGAGCGTAACAAATGAATACATAAATAAATAAGCTTTGGGCAATGTTTAAAACGGCGGTAGGGCGGTGAATTTTATCAGCATCTTAATTTTAAAAAGGCAGAAGTCTACCCCGGTTAAGATTGCTCGAAATGTCCACTCGTGTAGAGAGACGTGCTCGCGTCGGTAATGTCCTAGGAACATATCGAAAGGGGCAGATGCTCAAACCAATTTACTCCGTAGTCAGTGGTGAGCGGACTGCCTGTGGACCCCCCTACAGGGAATTCTTACAGCCGGTAAAAGATGTTCCTTTCCTGCAAGACGAAAAAGTTTCATCCGACATTGGATACGCTTCACTTACTGTTTGCAATTTCGTGACAGCATCAGCAAATGTTAACAATTAAAGCCGTTTGCTGCGAGGCAGATTATGACATTAAAATGTAATTGAAGAAATCAACCATTGTTGTTACATACTGCGTGTAACTGTACTGTATCTGCTGTCGCCAATTGATGGTACCTATTAAGATGTTTGAGCCAGCACTTATATATACACACACATGTAAGGTATGGCAATGGTATAGCTGTGGTATAAACGCACAACTATTTTATCAGCCACGATCTATCCACTGATGGATGAAGGCCTTCAGAATGTCTCAAACCTGCTCTCGCCCACCTCGTTATCTCGTTATGTTAATGGTCGTTAACCTTACGA
Organism: Geotria australis; assembly: GCA_036362915.1. Lineage (NCBI taxonomy): Eukaryota > Metazoa > Chordata > Hyperoartia > Petromyzontiformes > Geotriidae > Geotria > Geotria australis. The sequence goes on from JAZEWU010000013.1 coordinate 5,933,661, forward strand.
TACCAGTCTGGCCATTACTATGATGTACGGCTACGTGACCGTGTATTAAATCTATACAAATCAACTCAGGCCTCCGGCGAATCGCGTGACTACTGTGTGGCCCTCCCCCTGTGAAAACAGGGTGCGAGCCGGAGCCTATCCTGGAATACACAGGGCGCAAGACAGGGGCATAACCGAGGATGGGACGCCAGTCCATCGCAGGGTACCTGGGGCAATTTACTCCGTAGGCCAATTAACCTGGCAGCATGTCTTTGGACGGTGGGAGGAAACCGGAGTGCCCGGCGAAAACCCACGCAGACACGGGGCGCACATGAACAGACTCTTCCTCTGCTCATATCTCCTGACCCTGTGCTCCCGTTCCTCCTTTTCAATTCCATCCTTTTTCTCTTATTTCCCATTGTATATCTTCTCTCCCCTATCCCGTTTCTCTCTCTCTCTCTCTATTTCCATGCAATCAACATCCATGACTCTACTTCCCTTCTGCTGGTGGGTCACAGAGAGGAGCTGCAAGAACAGCATCTAATAATCAATATAATTTCCAGTCCATCAATAATAACAATTACAATTTATAACGCGCACATGTTCATTCAATGTCGAAGGTATTCATTCAAAGAGAGAACTACTCAGGAGGCGCGAGGAGACCACAGTGAGGCGGAGGAGGCAGTCAGGCGGTCAGCCGGTGCCAACATATTGCCACACACTGCGTCCTAAATATTACGATGTTATCGCCCAATTACTTTTTTTTAGTTGTGGGAGGAAACCGGAGAACCCGGAGCAAACCCACGCAAGAACAGGGGGCGAGCACACAAACCGCACACACAAAGGCGGGAATCGAACCGCCTGGGGTAAGACCATGCTTTCTGTGAGGCGCAGCTGTTACCACTGCGCCAACCTGCCGCTGCTGCATGAGGCCATTCTCACGGATCGTATGAGCGCGCTTCAGTACGGGTTGGTGGAGAGAGCGCGTCCGTGACCGGTTCAGGTACACCAACCGCCACCGACGATCGCCGTAACTGGGAATCGAGCTCGGGTCGCCGGATTGGTAGCGCGGTGCGCCAAGCACAGCGCCACCGCTCCACCCCTGAACACGAGAGCGACAATGAGTGACATTGCACGGTGGTGGCAAGGTGACTCGAATGACCCTCGCGTTGAACTCAATGCAGCTGGCTTCCCGTCATTAATAAGGCTTTTTCACCGCAGCTTAGGCGTCCTGGCAATCAATCAGCCTGCCCCCAATAGCCCTGCACCTACGGTTATCATTATGGCAGCCGTGGGCAGCCTGCCCCCGTGACCCCGTGGAATCTAAGGGCTTCGGTAGCAGAGCACATCAAACACAGTCAACACTTGCTCAGCGTGAAACTCACATTCCACAGACAATTAATTCCCACACGGGGATTGTAAGGGTAATTGAAAAGGGGTACATAGAAAAATATGAATTTGCTTTTTCTCTAATTTATTCTATGCTGCCACCGTAATAGGTAGCACACCGGTCCTGCAATCGCTGACGCGATTCAATCTCCCGGAACGGCAGTTGAAATAACAAGGTGCAAGTTTCTCAGCGTAGGTGGGTGACCTTGTGGAGGGGATCGCATGGAACCCAGCAGGATTCAAACCGAGCGAGCGCCGGTCATGGGAGGGCTGTAATAATCCGGGGCGTATAATGATCTTTCAAAACGGTAAGACACAAACTGGGCAGGACACCGCATTAATCATGCAACGTTTCCATTAAAAAAAAAATCACGCCAGCATATGCTCAACAATTTGCATGCACGCGGTACTGTTAAAAAGGGAGCCGGGAAATGCATCCGCGAAACTTAGCAGCGAGAGTTCTGCGTCTGCGCATGATTTTTCAAAGTAATTTATCTGGAAATCCCTTCCACTTCTGCTTGCTATCAATAAAAGATTCCGCTCCCGAGGAAGAGTTGTGCGGGGCTTTCGCGAATGCATTTCCCAGCCGTGGCGTTGCCGGCAGCCCCAGCCGCGCTGCTCCCGTCTTCTCGCAACATCAGACCGTTTGGTAAAAAGGAAAAAAAATAAAATAAACGAGCCTTCGTTTGTACGAACGGGGCTCGGATGACAACAGACCTGTCTTGCAAAGTTAAAGACTCGTCGTAATACGGAGCAGTGAGCTCATTACCTTATTTCGCACGTTTCCAGATTATAAAGATCAAACCCTCGTCCCACCCCGGGCCTCTCAAGTTTGCGATGCATTCGATAATTTATAGCGCCCAACACGGCGCAGGATTTTATATGCCTCACTTGAACGTTCAAACGTGGTGCAATCTCTAAAACCACGGTAATAATGTCGTGTTTTTTACAAACCGTATTTCATTCTACCCATAAAATATATATTTTTAAAAGGGACTGCAACTAAATGATGTAAACCAAGGCTTCACAGCTTGCAAATTATGAGCAATTAGATATGCCTAGAGACCACCGCTCAGCGATGGTGGCATTTTTTTAATTATTAAGTGAGCTTGCGGGCAAATGGCAACAAAATGTGTTATTGTCCTGCCATGAGTACAAAACGAATGTTCTTCTCATAAAATAAGACTTGGCGCCTAACGGTGGCGCGGGGATGAGCGATTACCGCCTCACAGCAAGAATCACCCGGGTTCGAATCCCGGCTCGGTTGCCTTTCTGTGTTGAGTTTGCATGTTCTCCCCGTGTCCGCATGAGTTTTTGCTGCGCACTCTGGTTTCCTCCCACAGTCCAAATACATGCTGCAACATTTGATAATTGTCCTGCTGACTAAATTGCCCCCGGTGCGCTGTGATATACTGGCATCCCACCCTGCATATAGCCCAGCCGTGCACCCTGTGTCTGCCGGGATAGGCTCCGGATCACCGCAACCCTGTACAGGATTAACCCTTTTCTGACAATGACTAAATGAATTAACAATAAGAAGACTAGTGCATGAGTGTATTGTATTGATGTAGGTTTACGTGGCTCGATGTATGAGAATTGCTTCTCCATAGTTGTTCCTTCGGGATCGCTTCGGTGAAGATCACAGGAGTGCGGGCGAAACAATAGACTCCCGTTAACTATCAGGAAAACACGCAGAGCACACTTGCAACGCACCGCAGATAACACCAAACCATTCGTCACTCCTGACGACGCCTCCAACGTGGGAAGCGAAACGTCGCGAAGGAAAGTGAAGAAACACTCGACACTGCTATTCTGAAAGAACGGCCTAGGTCACCTCTCCATGTGGAGTTTGCGTGTTCTCTCCCCCTGTTCTGGGTGAGTTTCCTCCGGGTTCTCCGGTTTCCTCCCACAACAAAAAAAACTCAACAGTTAATTGTCCGATAACGTCCTAAAATGTATAAGGACGCTGTTTCTGCCAGGATGGCGCCGGCTAACCGCGTGGCTTGACTGCCTCCCACTCTGCAGGTTTCCACGCGTCTCTGAGAGAGACACAGACAGACTGCTTAATTAAAGAAACCGCTTAATCCTGTACAGGGTTGCCGTGAGCCGGAGTCTATCACGGCAGACACAGGGCGCAAGGCAGGGGAACACCGAGGATGGGACGCCAGTCCATCGCAGGGCGCCTGGGGAAAGTTAGTCAGTACGCCGATTAACCTGGCAGCATGTCTTTGGACGGTGGGAGGAAAGCGGAGTGCCTGGCGAAAACCCACGCGGAAACGGGGAGAACATGCAAACTCCACACAGATAGGCCCCCGAGCCGGGATTCGAACCCGGGGTCTTCTTGCTGAGAAGCGGCAGCGCTACCAACTACGCCACCGTGCCGCCCCCAGACATCATCCCTTTGAATGAATACCTTCGAAATTGAATGAACGTGTGGCACGCGTTATAAATTCTATTCATTATTATTTCCGTTCGGCTCTCACGGGTTTCACAGAGAGGGTCGCGCGGCAGCTTCACTCGCGACGCGGCGACAACAATAATAAAGCGCGCCGCGAGTCGCAGTGTCGCAACAACAACTCGCACACGCCGCCGCGATTAAAGTTTAAAATCCCCATCATTCGTACCCGCCATCTGCCGCAACTGTAAACGACCGAGTGCCAACTTTAATTAAAATGACTGGGCTGCGGCGGTGTAAAAAAAATAAAAAATTCTCCGAACAACTCTCTGAACTCCGCTGTTGATTATTACTGCCATCATAAGCGCTATCCAACTAAGCTTGAAACTGTATGTACTTTAGCTTTGTCCAGATCCCACACACCTGTGCTTCGCCCTGAAACCTGTCCCTGCAGGGGTGTCTATACCGTTAGTTAAATCCTTACAAGCATTTATTTTCCATAGCGCCTACTTTACGGTTAATTTCATTACTTCACTCGCATCGTTCTGTGACATCCGCTCGGTGACCTGTTCTTGTGTTTAAACGAGTAAAACATGTATTCATTGATTGTCAGAAACCGCTTAATCCTCTACAGGGCCACGGTGAGCCGGAGCCTATCCCGGCAGACACAAGGTGCAAGGCAGGACTATACCCAGGATGGGATGTCAGTCCTTCACAGGGCAACCGGGGCAATTTCGTCCACAAGCCAATTAACCTATGCAGCAGCATGTCTTTGGACTGTGGGAAGAAACCGGAGTGCCTGACAAAAACCTACACGGACACGACGAGAACATGCAAACTCAACACAGAAAGGCACCCGTGCAGAGATTCGAAGCCGGGGCCTTCTTGCTGTGAGGCGGCAGCGCTACTCACCGCGCCACCTTGCCGCCACAAAATAGCAGCTATGTAGGACAAATCTCACACACCGAGACGTGAAAATTCTACAGCGGTATATTTACAAGTGGCTCACTTTCACGAACGCGTTTGTTGGAAAAACCCTCGCGCAAAACCCACGCGTCCGCTGCACGATTGTCCGTAACTTTCCACCTTTCATTATTCATTCATTCATTCATTTTCCGAAACCGCTTACTCCTATACAGGGTCGCGGTGAGCCGGAGCCTATCCCGGCAAGCAAGGGGCGCAAGGCAGGATTACAGCAGAAAAATACCCAGCGAGCTTGCAAGCTCTTTGCGTGATTCCTGCGACACAACAAAAAGGTGAATTGACGAAAATAATTTCACAAATTTGCGTGGATATAAATAAGTATTGCTGTTAGAATTAGCATGGGCGTATCGCGGTGTCCATTTCGGCACGCATCACCCCACTGGGATGGAAGCGTCTCCCCCGTTAGGCCAGTGTGCACTCGGGCTAGACGCGAGACGGCAGGGGATCTGAAACGAAGTAATAAAGTGACAGGCCCTCAGGAGAAATCACTTTGCTTTATACTCGAGAGAAATTAATCCTTTTGACAAGGAAATTGTCTTTCTGCGCGCCAGCGTTCTACAACAGAGCGTGACCCGAGCACTGCTGGCATGTTAACACAAGACTGCCCGTGAAAGATACTTCCAGGCAGCCGGCGCTTAGCCCGAGCAAACGGGGGGGCTTTGGGAAAAATGAGCATCGCGCCTCCATAGGATAAGCAATCGAGAATGATAAATAAAGACGAAGTAAAATAATCGCTGCTGGAATGTGGATTTTTATGGATTCTGGTATCGCGCGTGCTGAGTTGTGATTGGTTAAAGTCGATTTTCAAGCAATAAATCAATGGAGGGGCCATTATCTGCTGCTTATTAACACATTGCTCACGGTCAGATCCTGAATTCGTATCACTCATTTGAACCAAATCATTTAGAATGATCCTAATCATTTAGATCGGTCCCGTCAGACCTCGCGAGCTAAGCAGGTGTGAGACTGGATGGTAACTCTGATCCCATGCTGGGAAGACAGTTGTCGTGGCAGTTGCGGGCAGCTGAAGGCAGTGCATCCCAGGCGCGTGAAAGTGCGGGTGTCGCAACACCCGCGGCTGCGACGCGCCTACGCAGGGGAATCTCTCCCAACACTGGAAGAGGCAGGACTGACGTGTAAATGCAAACTCCACACAGAAAGGCCCCCGAGCCCAGAGTCAAACCCAGGACCTTCTTGCTGTGAGGCGGCAGCGTCCTATATATTATGATGTTATCGGCCAATTAACTAGCGAGTGTTTGCTTTACGTGTGGGAGAAAACCGGAAAACCCGGAGGAAACTCACGCAGAACAGAAGGAGAACACACGAACTCCACACAGACAGGCGACAGAAGCGACTATTGTGGGGAGAAACTGGAGTTCCCGGTGAAAATCAACGGGGAGAACGTGCAAAATCCACGCAAAGGTACCGGAGCCGGGAATCGAACCCAAGAGCTTCTTGCTGTGAAGTGGCAGCGCTATTCCACTGCGCGTCCCCATGGAAAGGGCTCCACGTTCCAGGTTCTAATATTATACCAGCCCCCCGAGCCAGCAGGCCACATAATGATACATCATCAATGAATACATTTGGGAAATTACTCTATTTGCCTGGATTATACTTCCATTGTCCTGAGCTGCTTACATTTTGGCAATACTTGTCTAACACTGGCAAGACTAGGCTATAAAGAAAGCTGTCTCTGTTGTGGCGCAATCATTTTCAAGGACAATGCATACTTTATGAACGCATATTGTTAACATGTTTTGCCACAAGCATGTGTGGATTTTTGCAAACTTGACACCCTGTGAACGCGTGTGTTTTGGTGTTTAATATTTTAACACTTGTATTGTTGTAAGAAAGGGTAAAACCTTTTCTCTTTCTACATCACTCTAAAACAAATGTTTCACGATTAAGGGATGCGATCTGTGCACTGAAACCCAATAACACATTCTGTAATGCATATGTATTAGTTTGATATTAAACTTAATTTTATATGTTTACCTTTGCTGTACAGGGAGTCAATATTCACAGTGACAATATCACTGATGAATAGACAAGACCAAACACTTAAATATTTGTTATACTGAAATGAATAACGATAAGCTCCAAGCTAAAATCCCTTTGAGCCGATTCGTGTCACACGAGGTACATTTTAAGGTTGCAGGGAGCATCCTCGCAAGAATTCAATATAAACACACGAAAATAAAATGTTTTGTCAGCGTACATTATGGAAATGTACCAAAATACACTGACAGCGATGCAATTACGCGTGCTGTGGCGTGATCAGAAGTACTGGCAGGTCCAGAAAATATTGGCAAGTCGGAGAACACAAAGCGGCAAACTAAATTGAATCTTCTATCTTCCGTGTGCAACTGCATTCTGTCTTCACACCGGCAAATCAGCAAACGGCGCGGTCGGCGGCGGCGGCAGCGCATTGCTGTTCTCGCAAAGACGTGCACTCACACAATTTCTGGGACACGGAATCAGTTTGGAAACACGTGTAGACTGCAGAAACCCCATCACTCAGTGTCGGCGGGGACAACCTGCATTATCTCAATGAAAAGAAAACACGGCGATTTCAAAGTCACTGGCTTGGGGAAGTGTTATTTTTTCCGCAGTTTGCGAACGCGGTTGTTTTTTTGCTTCCCGATAACCACTTCGTTTCAAGCGTCCGTAAATAACATTTGTTACCTGGTGCCCGAAATAAAAGGTGAACGAGTAAATGAAGCAACAACGCATTGGTGTAGGTTTTCGCGGCTCGATGTATGGCAATTGCTCTCAATTGCTGTTCTTTCGGGATAGCCGCGTCAAACGTTTCTCCTCCCACGTTGGAGGCATCATCTGAAGGAGAGAGCAGGAACGCTCGACACGGCTATCCCGAAACAACAGCTCTCGAAATACATTCTTAGAAATAACAACGTTGTGAAATGTACGGTATTTGAAAATGCTAGCGTCACCTTGACTGCGATTCAAAGAAATCAAATGCCTCATTCTTTACGTTTAACTCGGCATATTGTATATAATTGATCGTTACAAGCCAGACGTGTTAACACGTGTGTTTTTCACGCTTAAGCATGGATATATTTTGGGTCGTTGCGTTTGACCGTACATTGTTTTTTAATGCGGAGAAGAATAAGTACATTTGTACATTCACTCGCTTTGTTATTCACAGCATGACAAATAAAACGACAGGGTAAACCCAGCCAGCAGGCTGCTGTGCCATTAATACAATAACCGCTTTCCCATTTTGTTGGCGTTGGTTAATTTCAACGTTTGA
>JAZEWU010000013.1:5951358-5968569 GCA_036362915.1 Geotria australis
GTCTCTCCGTCGCGCCCAGCACACTGGAGTGAGAGACTCGAGACTTGCTTGTTGTCGTGCCGTTTATCCCAATCCAATCACCACGCGGCACCTCGCTCCCCCCCACACCCCTGGCTCGTTATCAATTTAGCCTCATTCTGACTCATCACACGCGCTTTCAATCAGTACAATGGGCGGCTGGGTGTCTGTGCAGTGGTAACATCTGCACAGAAAGAACGTCCTGCCAATCGTGGTAATGGGGATCTCTTGTCATTCATTCATTAATCGTCCGAAACTGCGTAATCTTGGACAGCATCACGGTGAGCCAGAGTCTATCCCGGCAGACACAGGGTGCAAGGCAGGGCTAAACCTATGATGGGACGCCAGTCCATCGCAGGGCACCGGGAGCAATTTAGTCAGCAGGCCATTTAGCCTACAAAGCACCATGTCTTTGGACTTTGGGAGGAAACCGGAGTTCCCAGCAAAAACCCGCGCAGACACGGGGAGAACATGCAAACTCCACACGGAATGGCACCCGGGTCTCTTGTCATGTCACAGTAAGTGTTGGATTTTAACGCTAGGTGTTAGGCTCGGATTTTAATGGTAAGGCTGGGTGAGTACATTTCTGGTTTTTACACGGGAATGAAGAGAGCAATCACACATGAAATCATTTTTATTTGAATATTTATTTATAAACTGTGCATGGGACAAAGTTACAAGCCATGTTTTTTTTCCAAATTCAACATATTTCGCACGAAAAAATGTAGCTAGTACACAAACCACTAACCCCAATAAAATGCTTAGGCTAATTAAGGCAATATACCCCACATCACATACCTAATGTTTAAGCGTATGAAACATCGATGCTTAGTAATGAACTACTTCACACAACAGTTCACTTATCAACCGTATTCAGTTACATAGTACAGTACTGTATGTACACGCAAACTTGGCAATTTACCGGCCTTGATGCAAATTCTGGCAAGTGTTAGTAAAACTTCATACACGCGGAAAGAAATCATATATTGTTTTTTTAAATGTTAATTTAACACAAACGAGAGGGAACATTTTATGAAAACAACAACAGCACAGATTCTTTACAATAAAGTCAGTTCTTCAAAACAATTTGTCAAATACTTTGGCATCAATAAAAAATATACAAAATAAATTTACGAAAACTATAACTTTACAATCCAAGCCAGAGAAGAATTAAATTATACATTACAATATGACACTTGACGGTTCTACTCCATAAAGGAAAAAGCCAAAATAATGACAGAATAATCGCGTGACGAATGCAGACACCAACAACCGAGAATGTTGACAAATTAACAGAGTGGACCACACATAGCGTCGGCTTTAAATACAGCATTGTTTTGCAGAACGGACACTTGGCCTACTTTTTGCACTCCAAAGATGTTTTGCCAAAGCTGTATTATTGGTAATGTCCGGCACTAATTGAATACACAGCAGGACAACGGCTTAAAATAAGTTGGTACAGTTATTGTTACAGTTTATTTATTGTTTAAATCTTGCTTTAATCGGAATGACTATGCAATGAGTTCATTAATAGTGGCTATACGTACCCTATTTAAGCATAGCCATGGCACTGAAACCGTGTTTGTACCACTTATCACGGACAGGAATCGTTCAGTATTTGCCAACATAACTATAAAAAGCACTTCATGACTATGTTAAAAAAACAATGGTATTTGTTCACACACTGCATACACATGCATTGCTTCACTCGGGACTCTATAATTGCTAGTGATGTTTATTGTATGTGTGTACGTATAATAAAGACAAAGATCCCCTATGTAGCCGTTACAGATTACTGGAGAAAGTGCTGTTAAAAAGCACCTGTGAAGGACGGCATGGCACAAGAGGGGGTTTGTGGCGAGGAAAACACCTAGCCGCCTTTGTCTCCCTGGTGGCGATGTTTACGCACCACGCCAGGTACTTGTTTTAGGCTGAGTCAACCTAGGGGAGGCCCACAACCGGTTCAAAAAATCTTCACTGGTGTCGGACGTGAGCGGGAATCGAACTCGGGTCCGTGGTTTTGTAGAGTAGCGCGCTAACCTCTACACGACCGCTCCCCACCTGTGTACATGAATATACACATATATACACACACATATCAATATGGGCCATGTATTAATGTGTATACACATCTCCGAAACATACAACTGGAAAAAAATATGGTCACCTTGGTCCATACATAAACTAAAAAATATATACAAATAGACTTGCAATGTATGCTCAGCCAGACGTCATAATTTAACCCAATGATGATTCTACAACAATTCCATTCAGGTGATTTGCTCAACAATTTGCCATTCGTTAGACAAATCAACTGCATAGAATTGCTCTTCCAAGATACGACCAGTGTGGAAGAGTAGGCCAAATACCCTCTAGAGGGGACGAACGAGAGCAATGGAATGAGCGAGCAATTACAGAGCTGCTCGTCTATATTTTTACCATGGCATTTTCAGAGTCACCCCGGTCAGGTCTGGCTTAGCCAATAGCTGCTCACCCATTACCCATGAGAACGGACACGTCCTTGGCTATGTAAGCTGCATGTGAATGCAGTGGTGGTGCCTGCCTCTTCGGGCACTACTGGCTTCATACCTGCGTGCGCAGTCATTTTGCATGCTTTTGATACGGATCATAATACGAACAATTTCCGTGACTCAACGTCGGGCAATATAGTACACACACGCGCATTAGCGGGCAGCGGTCAAGCTATGTTACAATGAAACTCGAAAAATATCGAATGCTACCGAGTGAGTACAAGACAAACGCAACCCCCAATGGTCCTTTCACGTCCTTGTGCTTTGTTTGCAGTCACACAGGAAGCATTTCTACTGAGGAGAACGAGACTCGAAACGCAAAACGCGCAAAACAATATTAAATGGCGAGATTTTTTACCGCGAGCACAAAAAAATCGCACCGCAAAGCGGAAAATGAGCAAATAGCACGATCGCCAAAAAGCAAAGCGCGAATTCGTCATTGTAATTAAGCAAAGTTTGGGGTTGGCGATGGAATACGGCTCTAGAATTCAAGCAACGGCGCAGTGTAATAGTGGCTTCACTCCAAGCAGCACGATCGTCATTTCTCCATCAGCTACCTCTTCTTACCATTTTTTTCTGGTAGAACGTTTTCTACCTCAGCGTTTAGCGATTCAAAGTGTGGCAGTCTGATGCACGGGTTAAACGAACAATATTTCGTGTTATTAATTGTATGTTTGTTTGGCTTCTTTATCGGGTTGCTCCCATGCACACGAGGTGCGGCTGGAATGTAAGTCGTTTAAATTCTGCACTTAGGGAAAATGATCTTGTATTATTAAAGCTAGATTTAGCCAGTAAATTTACATCTCCCATAAAAACTACGAGTAGTTGAAATTCAAGCCACTTGTTTTAATGAAGTAGATTAAAAACAATTAGGAAGTTGGAAAATGGTGCTACTTTAGTGCTATTGTTTTTTTACACAGCCGCTGCAGAAATGTTACAAAATGTGGTCATTATTTTCAGAAATATGCTTAAAAGCTTAGCCATAAAGCTAATTTCCTTTATTTATTTTTTAACCGTGCAAAGTCACGTCATTTAACAGAGCTTAGTAGGCTTTTATATACTTCATTGGTCCTTTGTGAATGATAAAAACAAACAGTACCCATCTACTTCATGTGATTTGTGTTCCCCTAGGATTTTATGAAATATGCTAATGAGGGCACAAATCATAGCGTGTGTTCGCAATGGCATTCATATATTCATTTTCACCGAACCGTAACTTGCAAAGGTGTTAAGATACGTTTGAATTACACTGTGGAAATGCAAACTATTACTTATAATCATTGAAGCTGTTATTAGTATCATGACTGCATGTATTATATCATCACACCGATGTAGGTTTTCATGGCTCGGTGCAAGAGAATTGCCAGAAAAGCTGCTCTTACGGAAAATCCGTGTTGAGCGCTCCCCCTCTCTCCTTCCCGACGTTTTGCCCCCCACTTTGGAGGCATCCTCAGGCGTCTCATATCATCATCATGAGCCACGGCCAGTCCAATATCATTGTTAAAAAGCACATCAGTTAAAAAGTACGTCAGTACTAACGTTTTAAAAATGCTGTTGTTTTTTGGTCACTGCGCAACAGCAAAGTGGAACTACAAACTCAGCAGCGACGAATGTTTTTACAAATACACGTACGTGCAAACATATTGTCAGATGACATTGCCGTGAGCTGCATACCAGATAAGCGAGTGTGGAATGTTTAGTGACAAGCTATGCTGGTGTATAGAATATCTGTATCAGATACGCTGGGGTATTTTTTTTACAGGAAACAGCCCTGGCCATTACTTGATGGTATTTGGTCCCAACCTTTGATATATTCTCACCGATCACTGACGTGTCGGTGGACATTTTAGGCCAATCGCCACTGACAATTTTTACGAGCAATGCATTCACCATGAGCAACCGTGGCATCTTGAGATGGCAGTGGGCATACGAGTGAATTCTCACCCGTCAAGAAAAAAAATACACCTGAAAAATTGGATTTGACTCGCGAGTGATTGGTAGCAACGTGAAGCGCATCCGTGATCTGAGCAGAAATCGGATCTGAACAAAAAAATATTTCACGAAGGAAAACTGCGTGGGCAACCGTCACCATCGCCAGAGATGATCGCCGATAATTATTTAAGTCAGATTGTCCTCTGTCAGGGATACATTTCTGCCGCAGCTACCTGTGGGCTGAGGCTGGTCAGATGGGGCTACAAGCCCGGCCCAGCCACCTGTGAATGTGGAGAACCTTACCGTACTATGGAGCACTGCCTTGTCTGCGCTCTACTACCCAACCTCTGCAGCTCAAAACAACTTCCAAGAGTTCAACAGAAATGCAAAGAACTGTGTAAAGAAATGGGAAACTGTCATGTAACCATCACGCTTCGAAGAATCGAAAAGAAGAAGACTGGCACCCACTTCTTCCCGAATGTGTGGGGAGAGAGGGGGGGGGTCTCCTGAAAATTATTCCGCGAGAAATTATGCCCTGGCCCTAGTGCGTCGCGACGTGGCATGTTTGACCCCTGCCGACAGCATGGGGCATGTTCTTTGTGACGCTCATGCTTTATTCACTACCGTTCTGACAGCTTCACCAGGGTGCGGAGGTATCCGGCACAGCAGTCCGCTTCGTGAGAAACCATAATCGATCAACTTGACGACAAACCGCAATCTGTCAGCCGACTCAGCTCTGGTTATCTCAAAGCCTTAAAAATGTGCGGGGAAACGTGTTTGACTCGGTGACAAATGTCGTGGATATTTTCTTCAATCGGTCGGTGTAAAACTGACCCCGACGGTACGTAAATTACCGTGAATGAAGAAAGTTACATGCTCACCTATTTGACGATTGCGTAATATTCATTGGGTCTGTGACGCTGGACGGAATTAATTCATATCGATTCTTACGCTCACAGCACCTGCATCGTCGATTTGTCCGTGATAAAAACGATAATTTACGCACACATGTGTCGGTTAAGGGAGCGAAGAAATCCGGGAGGAGATGAGAAACGATACAAACTAAACGGTGAAACCGAGATTTCAGAAAAACGACCGATTCTTGATTCGAACGGGTAACCGCAACTCGTTGCAAATCCTCAAATGGCCCGGATGGCAAATCGCCGCATATTAATTAACCGCAATGCATGAACAGGTTATCACCACTAATAAGCAGGTTCCGCGGTTTGCCATTCCTACCACTCGATATTATGATGATATATACTGGGGATGTGCAGCCCATCGCTGTGAATAACAGACTCCACATTGTACAAAATATGTAGCTGTGTGCCCTGTGGCGGCACGGCAAAGGTCGCCATCGTTTTCCCTCCCCCTGGCGAAGTGGCCGATACATTAGCGTAAAGCTTCACCTATGCCAGAACGATAGCCACGGAGCCGAAGGAAAGAGCCCTCTAATGTAAAACATTTGTCTTTCTTCAGCCATAATGGGAACACGGCTTCCAGAAAGCAGGGGATATTTAATAATATTAGTGGCATTAAAATGGGAACAAATGTTCCCATTCATCATACATGGACATTAAGTGATAAAAATGTATTTTAAATTCGTGTAGTGCTCGAGGCGAGGGGCGTGGGGGTGCTATGAGAAACAACTGGAGTTCTCTGCCCGAGGCTTGGTACGTCTGATATTCAAATGCGTCAAAAAAAACCCCAAAACGAAAATCTCTTGCGTTTGACAGATGCCGTGTCAGCAGAGGGCGTAAGATGCAGCGGCTGCGGAGGAGAGAACGCCCTCTGAATACCGGATGAACTCACCTCAAACGACACCCAACGGCAACAACTGAAAAAAAAAATCAACACTCCGTCGCGAAATATCAGCGCGAGTATTCCCCAACGCACTGGAGTGGGGTCGGGATGGGGGGTGGGGGGTGGAATTAGCTACTACTCGTCTATCCAATTTAATTAACGTTAATTAGCCTCGCGCCCCGGCCGTCCCCTCCGACGCTCCCGCGACCCGCTCCCGCCTCCGCCGCCTCGCCGGTCGCGTTCGCCGATCGCGTGGCGAGCGGCGGGCTCAGGCGACCGTGGTGCCGTCGGTGACGGGGGACGTGGCTTCCGATCCGGTGACCTTCTCCTTGCTGCCGCCGTACTGGCCGATGAAGGAGCCGTCCTCGTTGAACTGTCCCTCGACCCCGTCGCCGTACTCCGCCAGGCTGTCCTCGCTCTCGCCGCGCTTCACCTCGCCGTCCAGCGACGGCTGGCTGCCCGCCAGCGGCTTCTCGTCGTTGTCGCTGGAGAGCCGCCGGTGTCGAACGGGGTCGGCGAGAGGGGAACGCGGGCCACGGACGAGAGGGTGGGGGGAAGGGTCGGGGAGGGTTCGGAACGAGGTTCCGGGGAGACGGAGAGAGTGCGCGGCAGACGGGGTCGGGGGTTAAGGTCGCGTTTGGCGAGTGGAGCGAAGTAAAGATATTGCGAGGTGGACGGAGGTTGGTGGCAGAGATGGACAGGGGGGTGGGAGAGACAAATGTGATTTTTGTTTCGAGCCGCACAAGATTCAGTCGAGAGATGGACGATAGGCGTCAGTTTTCAGGGAAGAAGAGAAAAAAAACAAATAACGTACGTATTTACTCGCAGAGGTTTCGTACCAGGTGGGAAACATTATATCAGGCAGGAGATGAAGGCAAGCTTTGAACGGAAATTGTTGAGCATTCGGAATCAACAGAGTTTGCAGGGAAGGATTTACTCGCTCCTGGTCCACAGCTGGATTACCCATTTTTTTACGAGCCGGTTTACTTTCCATTGAAACGTACCTTTCCAGTGTTCTATTTCCGCACGTGTTCGCAATGGTAAAAACACAATGTGTTATTAGAGTAATCGTGACACGCACACAAATGAATATTACAGACAACGACACGATGGCCGCACTTGACACCGTCTCATACCTGTACTCGCCAAACGTCTCCTCCTTAATTGGTTTAGCTTCAGGATCAACCCGGGCATCCTCCTTATCTTTCACTGCAAAGATAAAGCCGGGGAAAGTGAATTAAAGACGCACGCCAAAGGAGGTGGCGTGCGTTGGAGCAACTCGGCTGCTATCGCTGAGATTCTCGGTTACGATGCAGATTTCCGCCACCCCTGATTTTAAAAGTGTCGCCAGTTGATGGTCTCGGCTGAACACTGAGACTAGGCTCTAACGAAAGCTGTCTCTAGTGTTGGGCCAATCAGTTTGAAAGACAATACATATATTATCATAGCATTTGTGTGCATGTTTTTGCCACAAGCATGTAGTGTGGCTGCTTGAACGCAAAAAGGTGTCCATTTGGTGTTTTAAGATCTTAACACTTCTCTCAATTCCAGAAAAGGTAAAACCTTGTATATTTTACACGTCCTGGATTGTTTCTCCTTCACGAGCAGCAAACCTCGTGCAGCACAGCCAGTTGCCGCCGCTTGATTTCAATAATCCTTCATAACCAGAGTTCGCCTCTTATCAAGAGTGTAAACCTCGTATATTTTCCAGTTTTTGTACAACGGCAAAAAAAAGGTCCAATGGTGTAATCGGGGTTTGTTTCCGTCGGGCCACCTCACCGGAGTACTTTCCACCCTTGTTCCTCTTGATGAAGCAGATGATGAGGAGGATCATGATGAGCAGGACGACGGCACACATGAGCGCGATGAACCAGGCCTGTGTGGCCACATCGAGAGGCCCTCGCCGGTAACCTGCCAGAGCCACACCGCAGGAGTGACAATCAACCACGCGGTTGACTATCAACCACGCGGCAGCAGCAGCAGCATTGATGGTTGTTCTTCAGAGCTGTTTTTTCGGGATAGCCGTGTCACTGAGTGCTCTCTGTCTCTCGCTCGCGACGTTTCGCCTCCCACGTCGGAGGCATCGCTAGCGCTCGACAGCTGTGAAGAGCAACAATCGTGAATCGAGCCGTGAAAACCTACATCGGTATAGCAGCAGCATTGTCATTAAAATCACCGTCACTCCCACGGCCACATCCAACTCACCATCGTCTTCAGCTATGATCAATCCTTTGCTGGATACAGGCCTACCCACGCTGTGAACGCAGCATTGCCTATTACTTACATCAATTAACCTGAAGGTGCTTCGAAAGTGGGAGGCAAAATGTTGTGCAGGAGAGAGGCGGAGCGCTCGACACAGCTTTCAAAAGCATTTATCGTGCATTGAGCCGTGAACATCTACATCAGTACACACAGCCCTTTGTCAATCTACTACAGGATGTAGGCCTCCTAACACCGCATCAGTCACGGGGGCTTGTTTGACCATACTTCACCACGCTTACTGGCGAATGGTGGATAGGGCCGGATACCAAAACAACTATCATCCTTAACTGCCATGGGCCGCTGCCTGGGATCGAACCCACGCTGCCAAGCTCAGAGCGCAGCACGTGAAATCACGACACCACCAGAGCACGGTTCCCTTCACCTCTGCCGGTGGTTTCAACGACCGCCTCGGAGCTGATAGTGTGGCCGTGCTCGTTGAAGGCCACCACGCGGATCTTGTACTGGCTCCCCGGGGACAGTCCGTCCAGCACCAGCTGGTTCTTGGACGAGCTCACCACCGAGTGGTTACGCCACCCGCCGGGGCCTGCAGATCAAATCGACGCAACTCCTTTAGCGATGGACGTGCCGCACGTTGCGTCTCATCTCGATCGATCCGGTGCCGCTCCGCTGCCTCCTCGAGGGAACCCCCAGTGGAAGCTGTCCCCTTGTGGCACCGCGTGCACGCGTCACCGGCCCCCAAAACGGAACCCGTTTGACGTGGCGCGATGTTCGTCGCGCGAGTGCGCGCCGTGTAAGTTTCGGATTGGAAATGTTTGCGCACGGGTCGTTGTGTGTTCGCCATGCATGCGTCAGTTGGCCTGGGCACTCTGCCGAGTAAATAATAATAATGATGATGATGATAAACAAGCATTGATATGTACAATGAGAATCTCGTAGCAATCCAAAATAACACAGTGGAACTGACTAGTGAGGTGCTCGATGTGAGAGAAACTCACAGGTGTCTCTGGTTATTATGAGTTCCTCTCACACGTCTAACACTAAACACGTGTCGATGGAATTTGCCAACGATCACAACGAGGCTCCTCTTATGTAATAATATTCATTATAAAGTAATCTAAAAAAAAAATTAACCTTGAGGCTCTGCGAGGATGTCCTGACCAAATTAATGGGGGTATCATTACGATCATTATCAATGTTATTACGTTCCCCGGTGCCAGCATAATCAGACAATTACCGTGCTTGTCTCTGAACTGGACGAGGAACTCGGACGCCGACTGGCCCTCTCCCGGCACCCACGAAATGTTCGCGTACGTGTCGCCGGACGTTCGCTCCATTCCCAGCAGCACCGGCGCAGCTGGGGCTGTTTAAACGAAACCGAAAAGACAAAGATCCCCCGTGTAGCCTTAACAGACTGTAGGGTCAAGTGCTGCGAGCGAGCACCTGTGAAGGTCAGCACGGCGGTGGGGGCGGTGGGGGAACAGCGCCTGAGTCGCACCAGGTACTCGTTTGATGCTGAGTCGACCTAGCAGAGGCCCGAGTTAAGAAAATCGTTGTGAGCGGGAATCAAGCGCGGGTCGCTAAGGTTGTACCGCAGCGCGTTAAACGCTACATTACCGCTCCGCAAAAAGAAAACCACACACACACACATGCAATCTTGCATCAGGAGTTACAACAACAACAGAAAAAATTACGCAAACAGTCTCCAAAAAAAAGCTTATTCCCGCGGCGGATGTTAACAAAATAATGATCCGCTTAATGCAACATCCCTAAAGCACTGCTCATCCTTGTAATAACAGGAAGCAACGCAAGCCACAATCCCGTTATCCCGTTGCGCGGTCCCCACGGGCGTTGGGGAACGGCTGCACGCAGCCCCGTTCAACGGTAACGGCGGGAGGAGGGAGGAGGGGGGCGATGCGCCGTGTTGTGTCACCGA
The DNA here is from genome assembly GCA_036362915.1 of Geotria australis. Taxonomy (NCBI): domain Eukaryota; kingdom Metazoa; phylum Chordata; class Hyperoartia; order Petromyzontiformes; family Geotriidae; genus Geotria; species Geotria australis. Next base: position 5,961,799 of record JAZEWU010000013.1, read on the forward strand.
CAGCTCTTCCAAGAGGTGACTCTCGCTGCGGGAGATAGATGCGATCGTAAGAGCGGTACGCTGCACGAGGACGGAGCTGTCACGCTAATGTGTCTCGTCGGGGGGAATGAAAACCAACGCGACCTCGTCCGTGGGATGAGACGTCCAAATCGACGCATTCCCCACGCCGCCCGCCCGGAGGAGAACGGGGAAGCTTATCGCCGTCGTTAGCGCTCTGGAAAAGTGAAAGTGATTTTCTCCTCAAATGAGCACTACGGCGGTGCCCGTCTCCTGTTTATAGCCTCGGTCCGATGTCACATATTCGACATTCCTATGGCGAGGTTGAGTCTGCACATCACAGGGTCTGCAACGTCCACTGTGAAGCAGATGGTGCGTATCTGTGGTTAAGATTTCTGAGAATTGCTCTGCAAAGCTGCTCTTTTGGAACAGCCGTTCCCCTATCTCCATGACGACATCTCACCTCCCATTTCGGAGGTATCATCAGCCTCCAACTTGGGTGACGAAACATGACGAATCGAGCGAGGAAGAACGCTCGACACTGTTATCCCGAAAGATCAGCTCTTAAGAGCAATTTTGATACAACGAGCCGTAAAAACCTACAATGTGCAACCGCCCCGCTGCACCACCACCACATTACCACCACACCACCGAAACGCCCTTACGGATTTCCACGATGGTCACGGCCTCCTCGGTCAGGATCTTGCCGGTGCCGACACTGGTGAAGGCGGCGATGTAGAACTTGTACTTGGTGTAGGAGTCGAGGTCTCCCACCCGCAGCTCGGAGACGTTGGCCGGCAGCTCCATCCTGTGCAGCGTGCCCAGGTTCTGCGTGTTGTTGACTGCTCGCACGGACAACAAGACAAAGACAAAGATCCCCCGCATAGCCTTAACAGACTGTAGGGGCAAGTGTCGTTAGCGAGCACCTATGAAGGTCGAGACGGCACACGAGGGGGTGGGTGACCGGCACCATGCCCGGCCGCCTTTGTCTCGCTAGTGGAAATGTTTACACACCGCACTAGGTAGTCATTTGAGGCTGAGCCGACCTAGGGGAGGCCCAGGACCGTTTCAGAGAATCGTCACCGGTGTTGGCCGTGAGCGGGATTCGAACTCGTGTCGCCACCGCTCCCCACACGGACAACACACACACACGTAGCGGCACAACGGTAAGCGTTGCAGAGGCGGATAGAACAGGTGCAGTGCATACTTCTAATTATTGATTCATTCTTCGTCAGAAACCACTTAATTCTGTACAGGGTCCAAAGAAATGCTGCTTGCATAGGTTAATTAGCCTGCTGATTAAATTGCCCCCGGTGTCCAGTGATGGACTGGCATCTGATCCTGAGTATAGCCCTGCCTTGCGCCATGTGTCTGTCGGGATAGGCTCCGGCTTACCGCGACCCTGTACAGGATTAAGCGGTTTCTGACAAAGAACGAATTAATGAAAACAAACAGATAGCGCACTTACTGTTTTGGTATTGTACGGTGTATCCTGTGAGGATCCCATTCGGGTGGCCCGGAGGGTCCCATGTCAGCGTGATGGAGTCGAAGTCCTTTTCTGTAATTCTCAGGTTTGTCACGTGCCCCGGTACTAAAACAACGCAACGTCGGGGGAAAGAAAAAACAAGGTCAATATTACCTCCGCCATCACCTTCAGTGCTCACTGATAACCATTGCCACCGTACGCGCCATTAAGTCGACTTCCACAGCCATCAATCATGAACTCGTCATCGTCATCACAATACTAATTCTGTTAATCGCCTTCAACATTATGCATATGGTTTTACAATTATCAGTTGTTAGCGCACTCCCGTGATCTGCAATGCATATCATTAAACATGAAAACTATAAATATGGTAAGTGAAAGGCGCTATATAAATTGAAATTATTATTATCTTGCGTTAACATGTACGCTATAAACGGTATGATTATTCACTCACTCGCAAAGACAAAAAACTTTATATTATCCAAATGTTATTGGTAGACTGATTTTTTTTTATGTTAATGGCAGAAAGTCGGTAAGGAACTATATCTTAGCAATCCATACGTAATTATATGCAGGCTCATAAACATGATCCGTCCGAATTCAATAAATTGATCTGGAAATTGACTTTGATTTTTACCAACAAAACCTGGCCAGTCAATTTGAGGGCAACAACCCCACGCTGGAAATTGAAGCCACTCTCTACCAGATCACAAAACACAGAACATGTAAAAAAAAACCACATTTCGTTGAAATTAAAGTGCAGTTTATTTACTATTGTAACACTATGAAAATGTGTTTGTCTTATTTTCTAATGTAAAGACTAACTCTAACGGGAAGTGTGTGTGTCCGTGTTGCGCTATCGGTGAACATCGATCACAGGCTGCCAGTGGAATCCTCCGAGTATCCCGACCTCGGCAAAAACTACGCGGTTGAACCACGAACGTGTCTCTATCCTAACGGGGCCCGAATTACAACACGGGGTTCCAAACGTATCTTCCTCCCGACAGTTGAGCCGCATCATCGTCCCTCCGCGTTAGCCCGATACCGATCAGAGAAAGCGACTCAGGACTTTCGAATACTAATCATAAACTGTGCTAATAACGCATGGCACATATTCATTCAATTTCGAAGGTATCCACTCGAAGAGAGAACGACTCAGAGGCGCGAGGAAACCGCAGAGAGGCGGAGGAGGCAGTTTGCCGGTGCCAACATATTGCCACTAACTGCTTCCTATATATTATGATGTTACCAGCCAAAAAATTAAAGAGTGGTTTATGTTTTAAGTTGTGGGAGGAAACCGGAGGACCCGAAAGAGGAAACCCACGCAGAACAGGGGGAGAGAACACACAAACTCCACCCAGCCAGGCGCCCGAGCACGGGAATCTCACCACCTCGGGCAAGAGCGTTCGTTCCGTGAGGTGCAGACGTTACCGCTGCCGCCACCCTGGCTTAATGGCCGCGTCGCGCCGCCGCACCCACCTCCTTCAGGCATCTCGATTCGCAGCGCGTGGCTAGCGGGGCCCTCGCCCTTGCCGTTGAACGCCTTCACCTCCAGCTCGTAGAGGCTGAACGGCTCGAGGCCCGGCACCACAGCGTGGCTCTGAGTGCCCGGGAAGACGAGCACCCGCCACTCCGCGTGGCGCCGCCGCCTCTCCTGCAGGCCCTTCAGCTTGCGGTAGAAAACCTGCGCCGGGGGGCAAAAATAGCCGTCCTGTGAACTTGGATTTGATCGATGTAGACGGAGAGATGTTTATTATTACAGCAGGATAAATAGCCGGTGAGCTTGCAAGCTCTTTACGGGATTCCTGCCAGACTGCAAACACGCGAATTGACAAAAGTAAATAAATATAACAAATTAACCAAAGAAAAAAATACAATTTACACACAGCATTGCACGTAATTGATCAAATAAATAAATATACAGTTAAACGTTGCAAAGGGAAAAACATTCTAGGTAGCTTTGGCAGTTCCAGTTTTACCTTGTAGCCCTTGAGGTGGCCCTGCACATCGTGAACAGGAATGGGGTCCCAAATCAGCTTCACAACAGTGCTGTTCACCACCACAAACTTCACGTTCTTTGGGGCACTCTTCGGATCTGAAAAATTGTAACCACCACACACGGATCACCAAAACAATACGTGGTTAATGACAGCGACGAGGCTCGGGTCAATAGGTCAGCATAGCCACTTGCCAATGATTATTGGACCATGGGGTCTGAATATTTGCAAATCGTCCTTTGATATCTGATTTGTCTTCTGCAAGTTTATTGGTCATACATTGACTAAATTGGCCAGTTTTCAAAGGAATAACTCCCTTATAGATGTACAACGTTACATTAAAGTTTGGCTCATGTTGGTTTACCTGTTGGAGAGTTATTATAATGCATTAGATCACAGCTAACACGGGATTTCTTTTAAGGATGCATTCATCGTTACGGGGCATGCCATTCCTTGTATCCTGGCCCTGTTTTTCTATCTTTACTGCGTTGAAAATATCCACCCATGGAGCGTAACCTTATCATGGTGGAAGTTATTTGCGTGTTCCAATCAACCCTAGAGCTATGTCACCTGGAGTCGAGCACTCCTGATAGGATTTCCCTTGGCGGTCAACAGGTCTGGGTGGAGGTTCCAGACAAATAACAATCCCAAGATGATGTAAAAATAGGAAACATTTTTACCCTTTCTGGCAATAATACAAGTGTTACGATCTAAATACACCAATAAGACACCGTTCGCAAAGTCTCACGTTAACAATAGCAAGACCGTCCGAGTAAAGGGAGTTAGTTTCAGGAAGGTCATCCAGCGATAAAATTCTGTTCCAATACCCCCACCACTGTGGGGGCAACCGGCCAACCCAGGTCAACCTGGATAGCGACTGTTTACACCAGCAACACACATTTATCCTCGTATCCCCGCTAAAAAAATGTTGCAATCTTTCCTACGCTGAAAACACAATAAAAAAACGAGGAGCAAAAAAGTAAATGTCTCACAATCCTCTCCGGAGTGGCCGACGATGACCATCGGCTCGGGGCCCTCCCCGAGGTCGTTGATGGCCTGCACCTTGATTTCGTACGGCACGAACGTGGGCGTGCCGTTAACGAGCAGCCGCGATTCGTCGGCTCCCAGCGTCGCCTCCTTCCAGTGGTCGGCCGAGCCCTTGCGCCGCCAGTTGACCTTGTAGCGCAGGTTCGGCCCGTTGCGGTCCAGGTTCGTGAGAGGCTTTGATTCGGGCGGGATCACAGCGCAGTGCGTCATTGGCATCCGTTGACCAATTTTAAAGATTTACGATTCGTAACGCGCCGCCCATATTTGATCAAAGTCGAGAAGTTCTAGAGAGGAAGTTTCAGAGGCACAGCGAGGAAACCGCAGAGGCAGTGGTGTGACACTGAATACCTTTACGTGGGTTTTATATGTATTGATGTAGCTTTTTCACGGCTCGATGTCTGGTAATTGCATCGCGAAGGAGAACGGAGGAATTCTCGTATCACAGCTCATGGGTTTTACGTGGAAACACAACTGTATTAAGGTTTGCTTGCAGCCTTTGAGCAATGATGCAAGCTCTACCTTCCAAGAAACGACCATGTTGTCCGGTTCAGATCCTTCCCCTGTTACTCCGAAGGGTGCTATGTCAGGCACTGAAGGTACAAAAACAATGGCAATAAATAAAACAAATATACGTCGATAAGCTTCGTTAAAAAAAATCACATTTGTACCACGACTTTTGATTAAATAAAAATTCGACCTAGGCGACGCAACCGCTATTCCTCATGCCTCATCACACCATGCTCAATAAACATAATCGCGCGGTGTTTGGCCGGCAAACGGCATGTCAGTGTCTCGCATGCAAGTGCTCGTTTTGAGAATTCCCGGTGGTATGATGATGATGATGAACTCATTCTCACACAAACAACTGCCGGTGTCGCTGCATTCTGTAAAGTGTGAAAATCTCTGCACCGATGTGTTTAGAAACACGTTCTGTCGCATATTAAACATATTTTTTAATAGATAGCGCGTATATATATATACACACATATAAGCATAACGGTGACTCCGTTAATACTACATTACGGTTACTGTTTACAGAGCACAGATATTCACGCAATGTCGTACGCAAGAGGCCAAACGGTGCTGAGCGACCCTCGGGGGCAGGCACATAGCATCCCGGCAGTCATTGAAGAGGACATTTCAATAGAGCCTTGTCAACCTAGGTGGACGCACCGATACGCCGCCGTTAACCGATGCGGACGCACGGCAAAGGCGGGCGCTTAAGAGCGCTTCGCGTCGACGCGTCCCGCCAAACCGGCAGGGACGCGGCAAAGCGCCCGATCGAGACGAAGCCGGCAGATTCCCACGGAAGTCCCTCGGGCGCCGTTCGCGAGAACAAACACCGACGGCATCGCGGTCACTGAGGCAGCCGCGCGGCACGGCCCCCGTTATCGTACGGCGCGTGTGCCGACGCGGCGCGCGTGCCGACGCGGCGCGCGAGCGATTAGAGCGAGCGATCTTGTCAGATTGTGGAAGACAAGTTGGGGGGGGGGTTGAGCCCAAGCAGGTCCTGGGTGGGCGACCACCGTGCCACGTCGGGTTGGCACAGGCGGCGAGGTGCTGGCCCCTGCGTGGTGGTCGGAGGAGGGTTTCGCTGCACCGTCCTCCTGTTTTTTTATATTTACAAGTTAAGCTAAGCTGGGGGTCGCTGGGGGGGGGACAATAATAAGGCACACATCTAGAACAAAAACTATAATTACAACAAATACAGTGCAACCAGAACGAATATAGTGCAGATATAGACGAAAAGATGTGCAAGTAATATGCCATCTACAGGACGAGTAGTTAGCAGCAGTTTTTGTCGTGTTCTGGACACAACGGATGGTGCTGAGCGTAGGTGTGTGTGTGCGCTTATATGCTTGTAGAAAAAAGTTCTTATGGCTGGTGCTGTAGGACGTGTGGTGGGTGGGATGGGTACGTTACAGTCCAGACCTTTTGGAGGCAGAGGGGGTTAGAGTTCACCACTGTTACCGCCGCGCCAACCCTGTGGCCCGCATCGCATCCTTCATCAGGCGCTCGTCCGAGCAACCACCCCCCCACGACGGGACGCTCACCGGCCGGCGGCGTGGAGTATCGCTGGGACGAGACGCTGGCCCTACTGGGCCCCACCTCGTTGTAGGCGATCACGCGGAACTGGTAGTTGACGTGCGGGCGCAGCATCAGCTCAGCGGACGTGTCGGAGCCCTTGATCTCCGTCAGGTACTGCCACACGCCCGGCTCGTACTGGTCCTCCTCGTACTCCAC
>JAZEWU010000013.1:5978675-5998023 GCA_036362915.1 Geotria australis
GGAATCCATGCACTCAGGTCCTCTAGTCCCGTAAAGAGCTTGCAAGCTCACTTGGTATTTGTTCTGCTGTAATAATAAACATCCATCAAAAAAATAAACAAGGCGATGGACTCTGCCTGGTCACCGATGATAGCGTTAGGAATAAAACGATAAATTGGTTCTTTACAAAATTCACGCTAAATTGTGGCTCTGATAATTAAAACGCTGCGTTTGCTTGTCACAGATTTTACTGAGTGGGAAAGTGTTTCCTAACACTGTCAAGCAGAGGGGTCACGTGAAGAAATCTCAGATGCAGATCTGTGGTATCCACATCTGTGGGCCCCTCACTAACGCGGGTGGCTTGCATTGCTCCCCGAGAGCTTCAAAGGCATAGTTCGTCCGGTGACCCGACACCGACAGCATTACAATAAGTGTACAACGTTTCGCTGTCGTACTTTCATTGTAAATGCCGTGGCTTCGCTCTCCAACATACCGGTGTGCTGAAGTAGTAAAGATTTGGCACATTTGGTTCACATGATAAACCTAACCGCGTTTCGGGTGGACGCAGGTTGACGACACTTATGATTGTTATCATTACGTGACCTAACCCATAAAAAGACCTATACTATGGATAACATCGGTCGCGAAAGCCTTCGTGTTAAATTATTAAAATAAATTCGGACAGAAACTAGCGACGTTTATTTCGTCGACTATTGCTCCGCGTTGCGTTGGTGAGCGTGTTCGGTGCGGCGGCAGCGGTTATCGGTGGAGGCACTCACAGGCCCTCGGCGATGCACTCCATCAACAGCGAGCTTCCCCTCAGGCTGGTCATCCTCGTGGTTTTGCCATGCGGCGTGAGCAGGTTCGGCTGGCGGTTCCGAAGGCTTCCGGCTGCCGGCAAACAAGAACATCGTGGTCGGAACGCAACGCGTCCATTAGCAGCGACGCACCGGACACGCGCGATGGGATGCCGCGCGGGTTAATCGGCGGCTTTTAAAAGTACGGCAGGCGTCTCGGTTTTTGCGGAATGAATTTCCGATGCGTTAGCCACTCAACTTTGACCACGAACATTAGTATTGCATGTTGCGTTTCCAATCGCGATGGGACGTAAAACTGTACGTTACATTTTTTTTTTACTTGACACGAAAGCCAATTTTGCCAATTTTGCTCACTTGGTTCATAGAATGAACATGCGAGAATTGGCGAGTCAAAATGTGTTCAAGGGGAATGATGGAATCGGCCTTCGTACTGTACAAGTTGTTAAGCCGAGGAGGAACGCGCATGCGTGTGTACGCACACACCCCTGCGAATCGCCACTGGGACCTCAAACGGTAAAAGCCTTTTATTTTAAACAAAATATTAAGCGTATTGTTGTAGGTTTTCGCGGCTCGATATGTGATGAGAATCGCTCTTAAGAGCTGCTCGCTCGGGATAGCCGTATCGAGCATTCCTCCTCTCCCCTTTGCGACGTTTCGCCTTCCACGAAAGCCTGACGATGCCTCCAACGTGGAATGCAAAACGTCACGAAGGAGAGACAGGAGGAAAGGAAGAACGCTCGACATGGCTGTCGTAAAAGAGCAGCTCTTTAAAATATTGCTCAACAAACCAAGCGTCCAGCAGCATCAGCAAGTTGCACCTCCCCAGTGGGAGCATGAGCACATGCATGTTTGCCGCCAAATCCCGAAAGCGTGAGTCAGTCACAAGAGCAGGAAAAATATAGCGCCAGCAGCAAACAGCCAAGGAAAATATAACCGCTCATAATAAATCAGTATCACCGCAAGCAGAGTATTTATCGCGTAAAAAATGTGCATTTGCAATACAAAAATGTTCCGAAAGAGTTGCGACAACTTAAAATAATCAAAACATTCAAAATTAAAATAATAATGACAAATTGCAGATTAAGTAATTGAAATGAAGAGATAAAAAATGTTGGGTTTTTTTAATGAAAATAAACATTTTGGCGTAGCTTACGAGCTTACATTATTTTGCTGACAAACTTGGAGAGGAAGTGATTATTATTTTATCATTTAATTCGGCAAACTTTAGTTTCATACATTAATCGCTGCCAAACGTTTTCCATCTTGCTTGCTTGGGCAATTACCATAATCCTCACATGTAAGTTTTCAAAGCTCGATTCATGATGGTCGCTCTTCAGAGCTGGTCTTTCGGGATAGCCGTGTCGAGCGATCTCCCTCTCTCCCTCACGACATTTCGCCTCTCACGTTAACGCCTGATGATGCCTCCAACGTGGGAGGCGGAACATCGCGAGGGAGAGCGCTCGACACGGCTATCCCGAAAAGACAGCTCTGAAGAGCAGCCAAAGTGGTCTCGGGTGTTTACTGAGCATGGGGACAATGCTCACCTCTGAACGAGGGGTGGAAATTCCACAGTCTTTTGGTAGGAATGGAGAGTCTCTTAAGAGGACAAATCCCTTTGACTGCTCTACAAAAGTGTTACTCATTTTATCGACCAGTGGGGTGATGAATGACTGAGTCAACCCCTGACCGGGCTTTGAACTCGCGAACTTCCGATCGCGAGCCGTAATAGCCGCTCGTTGCGAGCGCGCTCGGCCGTGATCTACGCGTATCTGCGATTTGCATGCTCCGAAACGGGCGAGCGCGACAAATGAAGCAGCGAGAAGAACCAACCGCAGAGCAAAACAACAAACTCCGCGAGCAGCGTTACCGGGCCGGGTTACACGTGTCCTAAGTGATTAACATGAAGGAGGCGACGCCGTGGTATAGCCCAGAAGAAAAATGACCGAAAGCCAAGCGTGCGTTGTATTACGCTTATGTCTCTCCGGCGCATTCCCTAGGCCGCGCGTGTTAGACCCCGCACTCACTCGGCGAATAGCTGACGCTAACCGGGAGCCTATCTCGGGTGGTCGAACTCTGACTCGCATTGCGCCAATTAGTCGTTTCGTTAGCGGCGGTCGGAGCGGTTGTCGTTGGCGCAGAGCGACGACGTCCCGGGTCCCAATTCACGCCGCGTGGGCGCGTCGCCGGCAATGGGATCCGCCACGCGCTCAGATTTAGTCCTCGCTTGCCGGAAAAAACACCGCTAATGAGAGACGGTTACATACAGGTGAGCCGGCCCGACCGTGACCTTCCTCTCGGTGGTCAGGGGCGGATTGCCGCGCGTTCGTTAATCACGCGGCGCGTGAATAACGGCGCGCGAGAGGAGGCACTTCAGCTTCGCCGGTGAGTACGGGGGCCTAAGGTCGCGCGGAATCTCGGACGAAGGCAGCGCTAAAAGGGGTCAGCTGGTTAGTCTCAAGCGATTGCCGGCTCGAGCCACTCACCAACGCCTAATTGGGTCTCATTCACAGTCGATGACTGTGCATCGTCAAGTAATTCCACTGCAACAAATGAAATAGCTGCGTAAAGTTTCAAAAACGGAAGGAAAAAAAAGGAAAAACACAAACGCGCACACGTAAAAGGAGGATTAAAAACTTTTTTTGAGAAAGTAAACGTTTGGAAAGATGAATACATTTTTGGTTCCCTTTCGTTGCAGGAAGTGCTTAATACCATAGTTAACATAAAACGATACATTATTATTTAAAGAAGACAGACTATTTAATACCCAATGCAGGACTTGACCGAGACCTGGACCAAATACAATCCGTTATTCTGAACACTGCTACTGTGAAATAAGAAGCACGTAAATAGAGTGATATCCACCAGTCTTTGCACGTAGTGTCACTATAAATTAATCTCTCTAGAAATCTGGCAAACCTTTGGCTCATGTACAAAACTCAATTTGAAAATATGGTCCGTAACCAATGAGAAACATTGCAAATTATTGCTTGGCCAAGACTAGACGGCTTTGCTCATTTCCTCTACTCTTGAGATGCCGTCGGATCAAAAATTCCGCCATGCATTTCGCAGATGCCCGCGACCACAAATCGAGCCTGAGCTCCTCGCTCCGCCGGAACTTTCCGTCACTCGCTTTATCTCTGCGCGCGGAACTGTTCGGTGAATAGAGAACAACTCTGGCACATTCATAATGCCGCCAGTCATCGATTCAAGGGGCGAGCGACGGTTTGTTTTCTCGAGGTTTCTTCTCCATAGCAGCGGAATATTGTTTTTTTTTTCTGACGCAGCTTTGGCAGCCAGAGACTGCCGCCTTTGTTGCTTGATGAGACATATGTCTCCACAGGAGGGTGGGAATACCAGTCTCTCCCCACTGCTCGCAACTAAGAGCAAGGCATGTATACAATTACGACCAAATTGTGACCTTTTGGAGGAACATCAGGACCCTATAATAAGAGGTTTTGGTAAACAGCGATGCATGTGACTGGCAGACAGCCTGAGTCAGACACAGGTTGTTACACACGTACACGCACGTACATGGATACAGCCGTACACACACACAACAACAACGACGACAACCACCCTTTGCCACTAAGCGGCCGTGACGTCAACGTGGCGCTGGTGCCAGGCCAGGTGTACCTGGAGACCACATGCACACGCAATCACATACAAAGACAAACATCTCCTGCGTGGCCAACGAAAGCTTTTGGGCAATATTCTCTGTTAGCGATCACCTATGAAGACCAACACTGTGCACGAGCGGGGGCAGAGGGCAACATCACACCCAGCCGCCTTTATCTCCATATCGGTGACATTTAATCACCGCACCAGGTACTCACTCACTCAGGGGTCGAGTCGGCCTACATCAGGCGCGTCGCAGCCGCGGGTGTTGCGGGTGTTGCGACACCCGCGCTTTCACAGAAACATGATTCCATCCCCCCCCGACTTTTTCCTAAGGCAGCCTCATATCATATGTTGCGACACCCGCACTTTCACAGAAACATGATTCCATCCCCCCCACTTTTTCCTGCAACACCCGCGGCTGCGACGCGCCTGGCCTAGGCACCGACGCACGCCCGCGCGCAGAGGCTGCCTCAAGTACCGCCGAGTTGAAGGACTTTCACGGGTCATTTGCCACACTACACGCATGGCCACACACCACTAGTGCCCTCTGCTCTTTGAAGCTCGATTTACTCAGCCACGATGTGGAGGCAGTTCTGAACACGCTACAGGCGCAGACTGCCAATCAACGGGTCCTACTTCAAAGAGAATAGGGCAGGAGCCTGGAGACGGACAAGGCGCAATGTTCTCTAAAGCGTGCGCCGGTAATTTACTTGGCTTCTGCCGGAGCGTGCCGCCAGTCGGCAAAACTCGTTCACTTTCAAATACCCCGCACCATTCGGACGGCAAAGCAGCCAACTCGGGTCAACCCTGGATGTCGGCCATTCACGCCGACGACAAGAACAAGTCCCGACGGTCACTCACCGCATGCTCACCCTCTCCACTGGCTACCTATTCAACAGCGAATCATTTACAAGACCGCACTATGCTGCCACCGAGCCGTATACTCAAGACAACCCCCAATACCTCACCGACCGACTCACACCACTCACCGCATCGTGCTCACGCGCACCCTCCGCAGCTCCTCGCAACATTAACTCAGCACCGCTCGATCGAAAATAAAACGCGTTAAACGGCGCTTTTCCAGATACGCACTCACAACCTGGACCGCCACAACCTTGACAAACAACTACTCAAACAACACCAATTCCTGATGTAAGTTTTCACGGCTCGATTCTTGATGGTTGCTCTTCAGAGCAGTTTTTTCGGGACGGCCGTGTCGAGCAATCTCCCTCTGTCTCTCGCAACGTAGCGCCTGATGATGTTCCAACGTGGGAGGCAAAACGTCGCAAAGGAGAGATGGAGAGCGCTCGACACGGCTGTCCCGACAGAACAGCCCCGAAGAGTGACCGTCACCACCTATTCCGCCGAGCCTTCCCGCGCCGAGCTCGGCTCCGCGGCCTCAGCATCTGTCTCGTACCCGACCTGGCGTTGAAGTTTGACGCGCGTTACAAACCGAACCACCAATCATTATCGGTAAAGAAATAGGAAACTGTCATATAACCATCACGCTTCGAAGAATCGAAAAGAAGAAGGTTACACACGGCTGCGGCGGCGGCGGCTCGATCGGAACTTACGCGAGCGGACTTTCAGCTTGATGGGCTCCTTCGTGATGATGGTGCGCGAGGCCACAAACCGCGCGGCGCAGATGTAGTCGTCGCGGCTGTCCACGGGCTTCACGTTGGAGAAGTAGAGATCCCCGCTGAGGCCCTGCGACACCCGCTTGTCCTGCATGATGTGCACCAGATCTGCGGGACACGACTACACGTTCGCCCGAACCGCACGCCGGAAGGGTGACGCGAGCGGGTCGGAGGTGGAAGAGATTTCCCGCTCGGATGAGTGTGTGTGGATGGATATATGTATGTCCTGTTCATATGGCAACCCACGGCCCAACGACTGAAGTCAAGAAGAAGCTTCCTCAGCCCATTTGCAGCCCTTAACATCTCGAGAAGAAACCGGATTCCAGCTCTGGACGGAAAAGCTTGAGAGTGACCCTCCTCCAACTGGCATGGGAATCCCCCCCTGCTGAAGACCTCCCTCCTGGCTCAGAAGCACCATGGATTCAGTGGAAGACACTCAACCGCCTGAGAACTAGAACGCGACGATCAAAAGATGCTTTGGTCAGATGGGGCTACAAGACCATACTATGGAACACTGCCTTGTCTGCGCTCTACTACCCAACCTCTGCAGCTCAACATACCTTGCAGAGTTCAATAAAAATGCAAAGAACTGTGTAAAGAAATGGGAGACTGTAATTTAACCATCGCGCTTTGAAGAATCGCAAAGAAGAAGAAGAACACAATGTCTAGTATTTTTGGTCTCACTTTACGATGGGTTTCACATTACGACACGTGTTCTCGAAAGGATTATTATCGTAAAGCGAGGGACCACCGTACACATCTGTTTCACGGTTGGGACTGTGTTCCGTTGTTGCTGTTATCCTTTCGTACCACTGTTCATCCAGAGAATGTTTGGGGGTGGCATGCCCTGGGGAGGCTTGCAGGGCAGCACCACCGAGTTTCCTTCGTCCACCTCCATGGGATCGATCACTTCCTTGGGCCACTTGGGGATACCTGGGCACGCGCGCGCCACACACGACGGGCACGAGGGAGTCACCGCTGGCCGACACGCGTTGGTCACACGCTACGCTAGGGTTGCCACCCGTCCTGGTTTGTCCGGGATTTGTTCTCACAGCAACTGCCGCTAATTAACGGGACGAGACAGCATGGTCACACTCGAGGCACGCTACCTCCCCTAGGTCTACAGGGTGGTCCCGATGTCTGGTGACCCCCCTCATCTCGTAGTTTTTTTTCTTCCAGTTTGTGATCTGTCATGAGCCCGACACTCCTCACTACAAGCCATTCTTCAATAGCATACGAATTGTATGAGGCATCTGATGATGCTGAGTGCAACCTCCAGCGAAACGTCGAGAACTACTTTTAAAGGTGTCCAGTCGTTTTTTCCAACATATCGACGGTTGCACCACACTTGCATAACCTTTTCACATGATCTAAACCCTTAAAACACTATGGATGATATAGTACCGTATTTTTTTTTACGAAATGGCTCTGGTGTCCCGGTTTATGTATTTCAGAGGTGGCAACCCTACGCACACACTACGCACCCGCAGCTCACACGCAACGCACACACAGGGCAGTGCCAACGGTTTTAGCGAGCGCCGACCGAGGATCTCGACAATGACGGGAGTGAACAACCGGTGGCGTAGCGCGGGCTGGCACGTGCCCTCAGCGCGAGGAACGACACCAAATCGTTGACACATTCGCTGCCGATTGATGGACCGATTGACGTGTGATGTGTCACGTAATTCATTCGGCGCGAAGGATACCGCAGAGGTACCGCGTTATACCTGCGAGTACGGTACAGTTTGCCGGAGTTTCGGAGTAAGGGAGCGAAGATGCTACGTGGGTTTTAACACGCGATTGATTAATTTGCACGAAAATATGTTTAGAATTCGGTCTATTCTTTCGAAATATCTTCACGGAATCTTATCAAGTCCGCAGCGAAGCATCCACCAAATACTTAACTGATACAACAGCAATGTATTGATGTAGATTTGTCACGGCTCGACGTAAGAGAATTGCTCTCAAGGGCTGCTCTTTAGGGATAGCTGCGTCGAGCATCCCTCCTCTCTCCTTCACGGACGATGCCTCTCGAATGACGGAAGGCGAAACGCCGCGACGGAGAAAGGAGGAACGATCGACACAGCTATCCCAAAAGAGCAGCTCTTGAGAGCAATTCTCATACGCCCGCAGTATTAACCAGGGCGGCCGCTGGGATCTAACCACAATCGTCTAAAACGAGCGGCAAAGGCACAAGCGCCCGGCCACGTCCACCACTGGTTGTAGCCCGGCGTCTGGGCAAAGGTGGAGGATCGTGGGAGCCAGTGCAGTCGCACCACTGGGTGCAACGACACGCAACGTCGTGAGATTTACACGGGGGACACAAAACCGCAGATAGGCGAGAGGCTGAGAAGGCACCGGGACGTTTAGGTACACACGTTAGGAAGGTTAACAAGGAAGGTTTGCAGGTCGGGTTAAGCTTGTAGACACGCGGGCAGGTGGGCGCGTTGAAACATCTGCTTTGGGCAAGATATTTGTAGGAGAGATTGCTTTACATGTTTGTTGTAGGTTCGGCAATCTCTGGTTATTTAATAGAAAAGTAATAACACACGGCCTTGTTGTTCACGGAGAGCAAGGACAGAACTGGCATTTGGCTAGTTGCCTTGTTTAATACACGGAGTCCAATTTGCGGCTTGACAGAACAGCTGAAGCACATTGGCTTGGCAATTTGCCCCGTTGTTGTTAATGGAGACATCAGCATGTTTTCTCCGAAAATCGTACGAAAGTGTTCCATTACCAACACGTGGACCTGGCCCTTGGTGGTTACATTGTAAATTGGGTCAGCCAGCCAACACCTGAACTCCATCCCTCTATCAGAAGACGGTAAAGGTGGAGCCCTGCAATACCTTGCTCGCGCCACCCCTGGCAGAAGATCCTCCGTTAGAGACAGCTCTAGAGGACTCCGTTTTCATGAGCTATTTCAACCTATCCTTCCAGATGTCTTGGAAGAGATGGGGGTAACCACTTTACGCCACCACACACGACCTGCCGATCAACTAGCTGTGGTGAACGCTATTTATGCCGCTGGGTGGACCCAGGCAGCAAGAATTATTAAACGTGCCGCATTGTTTCAACTGTCACGCCAGGGGTTTGAACCGGTGACCGCTCGGGTGCAAGTGAAGCGAGCTAACCACAAACCGCGGCAGCATCCCGACTCTTCATCCCATTTTCGAAATTAATTCAAAGTTGTTATATTTATCACAGAGCCCCAGGCGTGCGGCCGACAGTAGCGATACATGATGGTTGCTCTACAGAGATGTTCTTTCGGGATAGGCGTGTCGAGCGATCTCCTTCTCGCCATCGCAACGTTTCGCCTCCCACGCTGGAGGCATCTTTGCGGGGAGGGAGGGAGATCACTCAGTGAGGCGGCTATCCCGATTGAACAGCTCTGAAGAGCAGTCATCATGAATCGAGCTGTGAAAACCTATATCAGTACAGTTGCGATACATTCGTGCAAACATCGGTTCGATTTATAAAAGGAGAAAACAAAAGGACTTGAGTGGAATTCTGAAGGGAACAGCTCCCCGTTGCAGGGAAAGAGAGGCTCTGGCTGATGGGACTGAAGGGTCAACTGGGAACGCACACGTCTGCAAACATTTACCGTGGCTGGTTCGTCTGTTACCATCCGTCTTACGAGGTGTGTCACTGTGGACAACTTTCCGAACGACGGTGAAAAAAAAAAGCAACAAAATTAACACATTCAAAACACGGAAAACGAAAGCAAGAGACTCGTGATGGAATAATAATCGGGTTTTTAAAAATTAAATCAGTAGCGCATTTTGTACTCGCGCCGTCCTTGTAGCGCAAGGCTATCAGGAGGGAGCCTTGTTTCACAGAGACGAGTCTTTGAAATGCAAGATGCAAGATGCACCTAGAGAGCTAGCTACCTTGATGCTTTTGAAAGTGCGAAAATTAAAATCAAGTTCCGACACTCACATCATAACAGCATTTTGAACATCACATGAATACAGACGTGTACTACAGACGTGTACTACAGGCATAAAAACACAACTTTCAACGTCGTGAAGGAGGAACGCTCGACACAGCTATCCCGGAAAAACTGCTCTTGAGAGCAATTCTCAGACGCAAGCTTACAAACACAGCTCGCGAGGTATTACACGACAATCTGGTTTAAAAAATATCGTCAAAAAAGTAAAAAGGCGCACAGGCATCCAATCCTATTTCTGGGCACTCATTTGAAATATTATTGCGTAGATTAAATGATCTCGACAGGCCGGAATCCTCATTTATCAAAACAGATGTCTGCTGTCACTTTGCGCCGATGACAAATGCCTGCAATCCCGTTCCTATGGTTATGGCGGTTTCCCCGGTTAAGCCACAGCTCACGCGACTGACAGGACGATCGGTTTGGATGGAATTGGGGAGCCAATGGCTTTCGCAATATTGGTACAGAGCGCGGCGGAATGTGCTCGTCGCATCAACGATCGCCGGCGGAGAGACGTTTCTAATAAGTGCCGTGTTTGTACGGCGTGGAAAAAAAACGTTGCGATTAAACAAAAAGAAACTGGGCTAGAGAGACGACAGAAACTCCTTAAGCCATTGTATTGTTGTTATTAATTCGTAAGTAGAGTGCGAGGTTCGAACGGTACGATTTAAATGTTAAAGGTTGATTATTTTTTTGAAGCCCAGCAGCAGCAACAGCGTTGCATGCTAATACACTGGAATTAATGTAAGATGTTTAAGTGCCTCTTTAATACTAGAAGCGTAAAGCCCCATGAAAAGAAGATATGTAATTGAATTCTGATTGCTGTACTGTAATCAACACGTGCCTTCATTTGTACGCACAAACCGATTCACGAAAGAGTTCCCATCAGAAAAATAATACCTTGGCTCAACTCTCAACTTCGCACGTGATCAACTGCCCTTACGTGAATTGTTCAACACCAGAGGTAAGAGTAATCTGGGACTGTCCAGTCCAATAAGACATTTATTTCCTTTCACCCCCGACCCATTAACTTCTCAGACAACCATCATTTGCGACGTCTGTTAGCTCCAACAATCCGTTAATAATAATAATTTTAGATTTATAACGCGCACATATTCATTCATTGTCAAAGGTATTCGTCCGACGAGAGAACGACTCAGAGGCGCGAGGAAAGTGCAGAGAGGCAGAGGAGGGCAGCCAGGCGGTTTGCCGGCGCCATATTGCCACACACGATGAGGTATTGGGGAAGCGGGGGGGAGGATTCGTTAATCGCTGTGCCCGCCAACCCGCTGGGCGCCTTACTTGCGATGCGCAGTTTGATTTTGTCGGAGACGGCGGTGCCCATCTTGTTGGAGACCAGGCACTGGTACTCTCCCTCGTGCTGCTTGGCGTGGTCGGTGCTGTTCTTGAGGAAGGTGAGCGAGCCCGAGTGCTCCGAGACGAGCACGCCCAGCTCCGCTCGCGGGTCGAACGGCTTGTCGTTCTTCGTCCAGCGGTAACTGCGGAGCGCGTTCGACGGCAGCGTCGGTGACGCCTCACGAACGGATCGCGGTGCGTGCGGTGTTTACGCGCTTGCGCCGTCTCGTCACGACCGATGCCGCTGTCGAGCGAAGCGGACGCGACTACACAGCGCCGCACGATGTGAGCTGCACCACGAGGGCACTAAACGCACCCGCGGTAATAACCGGGGCGGCCGTGAGGCTCCAACCGCCAACCTCAGCTCCCGGAAAAGCACCGGCGGCTGAAACGGAACCCTGGCTGTAGGCGTTGGGCAGTGTAAACGTAACGGTTGTTATTTCAGGATTCGATTAAATTCAACTTTATTTGTCAGCGCTACCATATGTACAGGACATACAGAGGATCGAAATACCGTTCCTCTCAGACCCCGGCGTTGTTTACCGTCGAGCGATCTCCCTCTCTCCGTCGCGACATTTCGCGGTGGAGCTCGTTCGACACGGCCATTCGAAAGAACAGCTCCGAAGAGCAGCCACCGCGAATCGAGCCGTGAAAAACCAAATCAGTACTATGTAAACGTAATCGCCGGGGTAGGGCTCCCACCGCAGAGGCCCGTTGGGTTTAAAGCGATGCTGTACAGAGGGGCAGCCGGTTAACCACGTACCTTGGGGCTGGGGTCCCTTTGGCCTCACATTTCACTAATATGTCCTCTGACGGGTCGACGTAGTGGACAGTGGGCGACTGCTCCGTGATCGCCGGCGGCTGCTCCACTGTGGGACACGAGCGGCAAAAGGTTAAGGCGATCCTTCAGCACCTTGGCGGTCGGTGGCTTCTGAGTAACAATGCGGCGGCTCGCTCGATTCCCTCTCCCCTACACACCCCCTACCCCCGACCACTTCCGATGGTTTTAACTTAAGAATTGCTCCAAAGAGCTGCTGTCGGAATAGCCACGTTGAGCGTTCCTCGTCACGTGTTTGTTGTGTCGCAGGAATGCCTTAAAGAGCTTGCAAGCTCGCTGGGTATTTTTTCAGCTGTGATAATAAACATCTATCCTATCTATCCGCGAAGGAGAGTGGAAGAACGCTCGGCACTGCTATCCTGAAAGAGCAACTCGCAGGAGCAATTCTCATACATCGAGCCTTTGTCGATACATTTAGTTTGTGAATCTGTTTTTCTTTTGTCTCGTTTTGGCCGTCTCATTTGTGTTGCATCCGTCTGTAAATTCGTATTCGCTCCATTAGGATAAATATGCCACGAGCAGATAGAAGGCAAAGGTAAAGGTGCAGCCCTGCAATAGCTTGCTCACGCCACTCCTGACTTGAAGGGCCTCCACTAGATGTAGCTCTAGAAGAGGCCCTCTGGATGGGTACTTGGTCTACTCTTCCACGCTGGAAAGATGTCTTGCAAGAGGTGGGAGCACCCACATTTTACCCCACCGCAGGTGACCCACTGATCTGTGCATTAACGTATATTTCGGATGAATGGTAAATCGTAGATTCCGACGCGCAAAATTCGATACGTGTATTGTAAGCATCACAATAAATTGTAACTAACGAGCCTATGTATCAATATATGCTGTGTGTGTGGTTATGGTTTGTTGTTCTACATTGGAACAGCCACAAAAGAAAAAAGCAATTTTCAAGGTGCTAGAAATGCTGTGATTACTGCAAAATCTATGATTACAAGGATTATTGTTGAGATAAAATGTTGCTCCATTTGTTCGATACAATTACACATAATCAAAAATACATTTCCAATGTTTGCTTCTGTGCCATTATCATCAGTCGTTCAAATGTTGTGGGGGGTTTTATTTCAATAAAAAAAGTTTCCCTGAAATTATAATCAGCATGGCAGATGCTTTAAATAAAAAGAGACCAAAAAAAATCCCAAGAAAAACAAGAGTTTCATTTAAAATTTAAACAGGAGAAGCTATTGAGATTTGTTCAACAGAATCGCTCTGTCGGGTTAGCCGTGGAGACGTTCCGCCTCCCACGTTGGAGGCATCATCAAATGTCTGATTATGCCTCCAAGGTAAGCAGCGAAACGTCATAAATAGAGTAGGAATTCTCACGACGTCTATCCCCAAAGAGCAGCTCCTGAGAGCAATTCCGTACACGGAGTCACGAAAATCTCAATCAATACAAGATTGCCTCCTTACTAAAATAAAACGTCTGGCCTCTGATGTGGTTGTAAGAGGTGAAGGTGGAGCCCTGAAATTCCTTGCTCAGGCCACTACTAGCAGAAGGGGCCTGCACAAGAGGGAGACCCATAAAGCCTCAACTCCCAAGGGGCCTACTCTTCCACGCTGGCCAGACGTCTTGAAAGAATTGAGAGTTCCCACATTTTAACTCGTGTGACCTGCTGATCGACTAGTTGTGGTGTTCCCCTTCACACTGGTGGACAGACAGAGAGGCTGCCAGGCCATCTCAATGAACGTTACCATCGTTTTAACTGCTGCGCCGGAAGATGAACGCGACGACAGCTGGATTGCACGTCCAGTGTGCCGACCATCACGCCGTGGAGACATGCAAACTTGGTTGTACAAATTTTAAACATCGCTGTTGACGCGCGACTTTTGCGGCAGACAGTTCGGTTTGAATTTGGCACACGGAATGTGTCGCGTACAACTATAGAGTCGGGTGTTTGTTGCGTCGTAGGAATCCCGTAAAGAGCTTTCAAGCTCACTGGGTATTTTTCTGCTGCAATAATAAAGATCCATTTATCCTTCGATATGGCAGGTTTTTGTGTTTTTCTTGCTCGATTAGCTATGGCTTTTTGCGTAGGGCCGCTGCTGACGAAATATATAAGTGTTTCATTGCACGAGTTTTTTTTTCGCAGTCACAGTTTTGCTAATGATCTTCGTCTGACGTAATGCTACGTGCCTCGGAAAACTGGTTCCGTGCGGGCTGGTTCTGTCAACAAGTCTGTGCCGAGGCTACACACGTGGAGGCCAGCTGAGGCATTATAGCAAGACAGAGCAAATCTTAATGCGCGCAAAACCAAGATCAATAACACTTTAAAAATCTAGGGCAGCAAGTAGATTGGTTTAGGGTAATTCTAAGCAGCAAAGGAAAGGGGAGATTGAAAATCTCGTTACAACTAGACAAATTGAAGGAAAGAGAGATCGTGGATGACACAGAGATTGACTTATTTCAAGAGTCTATCGAAATAGATGAACATGTCGACAGTGGATATTCTTAGAACATCAAAGAGCAGAGATTTGTGGAAGACCATTGCTCACCAACGTCCTGGAGGATATGGTACCTAGAAGAAGAAGCAACAAACTTAAAAATATCCGGAGGATCCAAAATAGATGTGCACCACTTTGAAATAGTTTTGCAATTGACAGTGCATCGCAAATTGCTTCCACCTCCAATGTGGGAGACGAAACGTCGAGAAGGAGAGAGGGGGAGCGCTCGACACGGATATTCCGATAGAACAGCTTTGGAAAGCAATTTTCATGCATCAAGCCGTGAAAACCTACTTCAGTATAGTCCATTGACATTTGGAGGAAACGTTACAAGGGAAACACATTGTAAGCTGCCTGTAACCACTAAAGGCTATGTGGGGGAAAAGGACAAATATAGGGCTGGGAGATTAAACACCGTAGGAATTTGCAGGGACGTAAATAAACAATACTGTAGATGCAGGCACAGTTTGTGTGTCCAGGGCCCTCTGGCACGATGATCAAGAGCTGTTTGTGATTAAAAAGAAAGACCTTAAAGTTATTGCTTTCAAGTTCACTCACACCCTACCCCCACCCCTCAGGTGCCACAAATTTGAGAACTTCCCACAAATTACTTAATTTGTAACACGTAGGAAGATCACCACCTACTGGCAGACTATGCCCGTCAGGAAAACATACGGCCCTCATGATGGCACAGTGCTAGGAGAATGTTGCTAATGACAATCGTTACTAACGTAATTACTTTACTGAGGTCAATGCATTGACGTTTTGAAGTGTATGGACGCGAAGCTGCAGTTTATGTCAGCCGTGGAGGTGGCTGGTTGACTCAGCTCCGTATTCTGAGATGGCACTGTTGAGAGTCTCGGTTTGAATCCGGACACCTGCCTTAATTAAACTGGCTTCTCAAGTACTGTGAGTGGACGGTTTCAGCCTGGGCCGCAAATAACTGCACACACTAAAATATCAATCGTATAAAATTTGCTTCTGCGTTGAATTCATGCGGCAATATTTCAGGTCTGAGAATTGAAAACATCGGTTTGACTGCTCATGTGACCAGAATGTGGTGGGAAACTTCTGCCCTCTACTGTGTGGGTCAGAGGTCACTTGAACGGATCTCAAAGGTAGCTCTGTGAGATCTGCTTGTGTGCTGCCTTTACAGCGGCAGATATCACAAAGCAGTGCACCGCCTTCTTGAGGTCCGAATTGACGTTTCGTTGGATGACGCGACACTGCCAGCACAATCGGGAAACAATTGGGAAAGGGCACATTTGCTAAAAAGCACTATAAAAATGCACTTAAAAGTAACTTTGAAGTAGTTGTTTTTTCTCTCTCTTTAATAAGCTCCCAAATGGTGGCCGGACATCACAAGACACTAAGCCTGACTACGAGGAGACCAGAAAAAAATGTAAAACATTCATTGGAGTGTGCATTTGCCTGTAAATGTTTTCACAAATGGATGCGCTAAAATCAATCGTGCGTAACAGAGCACCAACACGATATCTACATTTGTGCACTTTGTGTATACGGCTAGCGATTGCTAATCAGTCCACGCGATAACACTGCAGATGGCTTTTGATCACACACACACATATTGAAGTGCAGCAGGAATTTAGACGGCCAACTAACTCGGCAAGCGGAGAGTGCACAAGCAACGGGCAGATAACGATCGCTACTGCAAACACAGAGACGGCAATCGGCTTGCCGCATGTTCAAGCATCCAGTGATCTAATCTACATGAAAGCCAATGAGCGCTAATATTATTAGTTTTCATGGTTGCTCTTCAGAGCTGTTCTTTCGGGATAGCTGTGTCGAGCGATCTCCATCTCTCCCTTGCGGCGTTTTGCCTCCCATGCAAGGAAGAGAGGGAGATCGCTCGACACGGCTATCCCAAAAGAACAGCTCTGAAGCGCAACCATCATGAATCGAGCCGTCAAAAGCTACACCAGTACATTATTATTATTTTTATTTACGAAGCCAGACATAATTCACGACCACAAGAAAGATGCAGACTATCTCCCTTTGCCATTGGTGCAGAATGCACGGCGAGATGTCATCGCATCTCACGAACCAATCGGGCCTCATTAACATGCAAAGCGCACGGAGCACACTCGAAACGCAAAAAAAACCACACACACCGCACTCACTCGGCGCGCGACGGGGGGAAAAAAAAATACAGTCCATTAATTAACGGCGATTAACCAAATCACATACGGGAGCGGCTGGCTGATTAACTCGCAGCTGAGCTTCGTATTTTTTTATCAATAAGCACAGCTCGTAACGCAGGCACCCCGCGACGCCGCACGGCACACACCGCGCTCGACGTGCAGTCTCGGGCTCGCAAGAGTGCCGAGGAGGCACGGAGCAGGCTGGGACGCAAGAGTGCCGAGGAGGCACGGAGCAGGCCGGGACGTAATGGCGCGCCGCACAGAGCGCGGTGGGCGACGGGCGCGCGGGGGAATCGAGAGAGATGCTCGGATGTCCGCGGATAATGGCCATGCAATTACACGTGTGCATTAAAGTAAGAATGAGTAAAAGGAACGAACAAAAATACACAAAACGTGCGTGAATGATCCACTCTTCGATGGGGGCTTTGTAATGGGCAAACTTGATGACAGTGAAATGGGGTTTCCTTCGATGTTTCTATGGGCGGGGTGGTGTGTATGGAACCTCGGATGCATGTGACTTTGGACCGCTGTCGTACACGTGTGCGATGGGTCACTTACCATTCTCCAGAAATGTGGCTTAACATGTTAAGAAAGCGTAAGTCAAGAATAGTGTACTGTTAGTATGCATGCTTGGAAAATACGCGCTAAAATCAGAAGCCACTGTTAAACTTTATCATTAAGCAGTTAGAGGCGGTTGCAAAAACAAAAACAAATAAATTCGTTGTCGTTAAAGTGTGCGGCGTACACCGCACAATCAAAAACATATTTCACGGAGATCACGGAACACAATTACTGCGACAGTTCACTCTCAATCGCCGCCGCGAATATATTCCCAAAATGATGACATCACACGTTGCCCTGCACGGTAAAAGGAACGATGCTCAAATGCACATTTTAATCTGTTTTGCACAGCGGCAAAAATAAATAAATAAAAATCCGTTGGCGATGTATTTATTTTTAAAATTAAATTCGCAAGGCATTACAGAGTAATACTTCTAGATGGACCACTGCCCAAAAAGACCCTGGCAAATCACAAAAATAAATAAACAAAAGATAAACAACGTGAACTGACAATTTAAATCAACGTATCGCACCGGCTGATCGCGCGACACATCGCCCATTACACATATTTAATTTTACAGGTCCACGCAGTCAGTATCTTGCTGCCGAACACGTTCACTTATTTATTAACCCATCTTAAGGGACGCCGGCAGATCTTTGCCCCTCTTAATATTGCCAGTTTCACGACCTTTCAGTGTATTCGAAGGAGCCTTAATCATTTAATTTTAGTTGCTTTGGTGTTTTTTTTTCAGTACATTTTTCTGTCGTTGTTGACATGCCGTTCTCTCCGCGGCCCTTGTGCAGCGCTTTGTGACCCTCGGGTGAAAGGCGCTCTATAAAATGCTATAATCATTATTATTATTATCTATCCGTCAATCGTGCTCGCGCACCGTATTGCCAACGCAGCGGCGAGGGCAGCGCTGCCCCGACGCAGCGCCTTTGGCCCGGCTGGCAAACCCGCCGCGAGGCGAATAGGTGCGTGTGTGCCGTGCGTGAACTCACAGTCTAGTGGGATGTCGAGGGAGCCTGACGTCACCCAGAGGCTTGCGAGCAGGGTCGCCCCCGCCAGCAACCAGGCGCGTTGCCCCGGCAACATGGTCCCCCGTTTGGCTGGTGGTGGGAGAACGGCGCGCAGCCGAGGGCTCGGGGGCGGCAAGCGGGAAAGAGGCTTCGCCGCTCTATCTCGCTCTCTCACCGCTGCTCGCTTTCTCACGCGACGCCGGTAGTGTCGATCTCGGCGTTTCGTCGCCGGCAAATCGCTGCCTGCCGGGGGGGTGATGCCGACGGGCTGCAGCTGAGAAGACGGGACCTGGGAGGGGGGCGGGGGGGGCGAGCGAGCGAAGGATGGAGGGCGGGAGAAACGCCGGCGGAGTTAACGAAAACAAAAGGGGGAAATAAAATACAATAAAAGGCTGCCGCCATCAATAATGCACGATAAAATGGAGCCGGCGTCCTAGCCCGGACGGGCATCGATCGCAGCATTGTTCCGACGCGGCGAGACCCTCGGGCACGCTCACACGCTCGCACACACACTCGCACACACACACTCGCTCGCGCGCGAACGCTCGCCGACGGAGAGCGGAGAGCGTCGGCGGAGACGATCATTACGCTCGCGTCGAGCCGCGCCGCTTACCGAGACGACGCTCCGGGGCTCCGACGACCCGTGCGGAGCATCCGATCGGGCGCGAAACGGAGCGCTAGAAAATCCGCGTGGGCTTCACCTCCGGCGTGGGAGAGCAGATTGCACTGAGGCTGTCGCCACCGGGGTCCCCTAGGGGAACCGTGTGGGGTGGGGGAGCGAGTCGGGGCTGCGCTGTGCCGCCGCCGCCGCCTCTGCTGCTACCGCAAGACAGCATCGCGAAATTGCAAATGCTTTCCGTACCCGGAGCACTGCATTAACGCGAGCGATGTTATTATCAAGCCGACGCTGCTACGGGCAGAAATGACAACTAATCAACGACCGTGCGCCCCAGCCCCCCCCC
>JAZEWU010000013.1:6006175-6018538 GCA_036362915.1 Geotria australis
ACTGGCGTCCCCATCCTGGGTATAGCCCTGCCTTGCGCCCTGTGTCTGCCGGGAAAGGCTCACCGCGACCCTGTACAGGCTCAACGCATGATAGTTGTTTTTCAAAGCCGTTCATTCAATGTAACCTTGTGAAGCTCTCCCTCGCTCTCCTTCATGACATCACAGGAATGCAGGGAGATCATTAAACTGTTTTTTGAGGTCAGAACAACACAGCGGGCCAAATACATGTGGCACATCATACTCGGCTTCACCCAGACACACTCGGAACTACGGACGCCTGAGGATGCCTCCAACGTGGGAGGCGAAACATCTCAATGGAGAGCGGAAGCACTCGACACGGCTATCCCAACAGAACAGCTTTGGAAAGCAACTATCAACAGAATCTTGCTTTACTTCATCGCTGTACTTTGTTTTGCTTGTTTCGCCTTTCCTCAATGCGGTGACCCAGGTCACTCTTGCAAATGAGACTCTTCTGGTCTCTTGAACCTGTAGTGTGCCAGTTATTTTTGGCACACCGCACAAAGAGGGGAAAAAAATGGGTAAGCTCGCTGTAAAGCGTGGAAAAAAGATCTCGTTCTTGCTATAATTTAACACGCAGGCTTTCAATAGAATTATGAAACATGTCTTGTTTTAATTCACTTTGAATAAAAATGCGATCCTCTAATCACTTTAGAATTAATTGCATTAAAGATATAGATTTACTTGGAATAAATCAATTTGCCAGTCATTAGCTTTTCACCAGCAGCGTGCAATTAAATCCATAGGAAAAATGCAATTGTATTCTTTGCACAAATAATGTAACGGATTACAGAATCGTATACATAACACATTCGGATAAAATTATGCGTGTGGCGATACTACTATTCATGGCTTCAAATTAAATCTTAATCCCCCACTTGCGCAACAGCGTACTTTTATTCACTCTTCTTCTTTGCGATTCTTCGAAGCACGATGGTCTAACGTTGTTGCACTTAATGGGTTCCACGTGACCGCTCCAACCACAAGGGGCCGCTATATTTCACCACAATCGTGAAATTGACCTGGAATTGGATGGATAATCCGCTGCGGTTTCATACACACTGGTGCTGGGTGTGAATTCTGACTGCAAAATGTTTTGGATGATGTGAAATTCTGGAGACGAGGGATAATTTGGAGATGCCATCGAGGCGAGAGCTGCTATAATCGAGCCGGGATGCGCTAACGGCACAGATGAGCGTCTCAGCGGCAGCTGGGAGTAAGTAAATACGGCATGAATCACGCGGCGAGAGTGGAAATCATGTCCCACATAATGACCGTACAAGAGCCACCGTTATTTCCACGCTTTATCACGGTAGAGCATAATTAATCTGTGCTGCCGATGGGTGTAATTACGGATTGAAGTTCACGCCAACGTCATCCAACTACGCAGCCCGCACAGGGACACTGACCCTTGTGTTCGTAACATCTATCGGCCCAGTCATCTCTGCAGTGGCGCGGTGAGCAGCGCTGCCGCCTCACAGCAAGAAGGAGCCCAGGTTCGAATCCCGGCTCGGGTGGCTTTCCGTGCGGAGCTTGCACGTTTTTCCCCGTGCCCGCGTGGGTTTTCGCCGGACATTCCGGTTTCCTCCCACAGTCCAAAGACACGCTGCTGCATAGGTTAAATTGGCCTGCGGACTAAATTGCCCCCCCTGTGAGGCACCGGCGTCTCACCCTAGGTATAGCCCTGCCTCGCGTCCTGTGTCTGCGGAGATAGGCTCCGGCTCACCGCCACCCTGTACAGTATTAAGCGGTTTCTGACAATGGATGGATCTCTGCAGTGGCTGTGACCGCCTCACTCCGCTGCAGAAGCCACGCTCCACTGAGCTCACCACACCACGCCCTGCTCCTGGGGATAAAGCACACAAAGACAAAGATCCTCCCCCCCCGCATCGCCCTCGCACACCATCGGGAGAAAAGTGCTGTTAGCAAGCACCTATTAAAGGGCGTTGCGGATTGAAGCATGCATGGCTGCGTTCGGTCCGTCCAGTGCTAATTAATCGTCACTTTAGCTGAAACTGGGGGCATTGTTGTGTAGTGATCTATTATTTTAAAAAAATTGTTGCTGATTTTCTGTTCTCTGTTGTTGTTGTTAACATGTCGTTCTCTGCGCTGCCCTGTGCAGCGCTTTGTGACCCTCGGGTGAAAGGCGCTCTATAAATGCTATTATTATTATTATTTATTATTATTATTATCACGAATTTGTTATGTGTTCGTTGCCTCGTAAGGCGCCTTGTGTTTAGGTAACGGCACCTTGTATTTAAGAAAATGCGTCTGGCTTAAATTTAATAAATTATTAGAATTATTAATTATTGATGTTTACACGCCGCGCCTTGTACTCATTTAACGCTGGGTTGATCTATGGGCTGGTTTCAATATTCGCCACTGGTAATTGCCCCTGAGCAGGCGCCGAATTTGGATAGCTGGGTTCGTAGTCCATCCATCCATTGTCAGAAACCGCTTAATGCTGTACAGTGTTGTGGTGAGCCAGAGCCTATCCCGGCAGACACAGGGCGCAAGGCAGGGCTATACCACGGATGGGACGCCAGTCCATCACAGGGCACTGGGCGAAATTTAGTCCGGAGGCCAATAGACATATGCAGCAGCATGTCTTTGGACTGTGGGAGGAAACCGGAGAGCCCTGCAAAAACCCACGCGGACACGGGGGTTTTCGCCGGGCACTCCAGTTTCCTTCCACATGTTCCAGACAATTATAATTTACAGCTTCTCTCCTGCACGTGTGATTTATCGTGTGTGCGGCTAACCCATTTCTACTCACAATCCGCACTAATAGCATTTTAGATTATAATAATAATAGCATTTATAGAGCGCCTTTCACCCGAGGGTCACAAAGCGCTGCACAAGGCTGCGGAGAGAACGGCATGTCAACAACGAAAGAAAAAAACAACCAATAAAAACCAAAACATCTAGAAATAAATGATTAAGGCTGCTTCGAATATACTGAAAGGCGCTGCGCGGTCGGACGTGGGACGACATTGTTTCTGTGTAATTCCCCTCTTTGCGATTCCGCGCCCAATATTCGCAACGCATCTTCGCCATAAAGTGGGGGGGACCTGGATTGTTTTTTTGGCCTCACGGCGCGTTGCCGACACACAACCGCAATAGGTCTCGTCAGAACTCGCGCCGCGCTTTATGCATGTTCAACGTCACGGACTGATGGATGAGGAGCAAGCCTAAGTAAAAGCCTCAAACACACAGCCTTCCCGACGTGGGTCAATTTGCATCACATAATTGCCCCCCGCGCACACACACACACAGCCTAAAGGAAAGGGTCACCCAAGGCTACTCTGAGTCACGTCTGTTTATTAACTGATTTATTTTCTGTCGTGAGCAAATAACGATGCACAATCAAAGGAATCCTGGCAAGGTCGGGTAATTTGCCACGAAACAGAAAATGTAGGTGATATGTATTTTGAAACGGATAATTCCTTGAAATACCGTAACTCTTATTCCATGCCGTTCATGTATTGCCAATAGCTTAGCATAGAAGAGAACCGCCTTAAATTAATACAACCCAGCTTTCGAGAGCAATTGTCATCCACCGAGCCGTCAAAACCTACATCAGTAGCGCAAAATATCTGTTCTGAACATGAACACCGACCCACCTTCTCCAACACTGACCACAGATAGATAAGATAAATGTTCATTATTACCAGCAAGAAATACCCAGTGAGCTTGCAAGCTCATTGCGGGATTTCTGCGACCACTGTGGTGAAGTATGGCCAAACAACCTTCAATAACCCACGTGTCATGGTGAGACCCCGCCCCCCACCACCGCATCCCTCCCATCTTCAAACCATCTTGCAGTCGGGCGCCAAAAAACCGGACGCACGTACGTAAAAAAAAGACACGGTGGGGGGAAATGAAGTGCGTGCAGAGCTTCGCTCGCCGTTCAGCTCATTCAGTAATTATAAGGGGATGTGTGGTTTTTTTTTGTGGAGTTTGCCGCGCAAGGCCATCACTTGCATAGAGCGTGCGACTTAACTGAGAGCGGAGCAGCGGAACGGGCGAGTCCTCAACGGAACGGCGTTCCGGACCGCGCGCTTGGGCCCTCGCGATAAGGGTAATGAACTAGTGCCACGGCTCGTTCGCCGGGTGTCGAAATTAATTAACGCCGCCAATTTGCCACCTTCGTCTCGGTGGGTCGCGACAAATGCGGAGAGATGCCGCAGCGTTCGCGCCGAGCAGTGTCCGTTATGCAACAGTCAGTCGGTTTCAACTCCAGCCGGAAGGAACCGTTGAGCTGTTGTAATAAGCTATGGAATATGTAATAAGCTCCTTGTAATTTATTTCCATTGCAATGTTTAAGTGTTTTAACTACTTTTCATTCATTCATTCATTGTCAGAAACCGCAACTCGCTCGTAATAAACGAATTCCTTCTGATACACGCTATTCGTACCGTTCCTCTAGCAGCGCAAGGATATCCGAGAAGGCGCTGAATTTCACAGGCTACCTTTCCCGAGAAATATATCGGGGGAAAAACTACCACGTGAATTAATTGGCCGATAACATCGTGACCCTCGGGTGAAAGGCGCTCTATAAAATGCTATTATTATTATAATATAATGAACGCGATGTCTGGTAAATGTTGGTACTGGCTAACCGCGTGGCTGCCTTCCCACTCCCCCAATTTAGCTGCGGTGTCCTTGCACTTGGGAGTGGTTCTGTCATGGGATGAATACCTTAGACATTGAACAAATATGCGCGCGTTACAAATTGTAATTATTATTATCAGACAAGGTGTCCGCCATTAGGAGGTGGACAATACATACGATGTACCGTATTGTTGACTCGTGCCCGTTAACTCTGCTCCATGGTGAGTGAGTGGGTGAGTGAGTGGGTGAGTGAGTGAATGCTTGAGCGAGTGGGTGAGTGAATGCGAGAGTGAGTAGGCATGTGAATCAGTGGGTGAGTGAGTGGGTGAGTGCCCATTAACATAGCTCCCCGGTGAGTGAGCAGGTGACTGAGTGTGTGAGTGAGTGGGTGGGTGAGTGAGTCTACACTTTAGTGAGTGGGTGAGTGAGTGAGTGAGTGGGTAGGTGGATGAATGCCCATTAACTCTGCTTCCTGATGAGTGAGTGAGTGAGTGAATGCCACAGTGAATGGGCAGGTTAGTGAGTGGGTGAGTGTCTGTGTGGGCGAGTGGGTGAGTAGGTGGGTGGGTGAGTTTCCATTAACTGGTGAACTATACACCGCAACCGCGTACGCTAAATAAATAAGTCGGCGATGCCGCTGTGCGGTTATATCTAATGCATTTCATTGGCTATAACAGCACAGCCGGCTCGAATGTCTGAGAGTGTATGTATGTAATGTACTGTGTCGTATATATGTAAAGCGCAGTATTGTATAATTTTGGCGGAGAAATATTCCATGCAACGGAGGGAGATATGGGTCAGGGCCCCCAAGGAAGTTTATTGTGCGGAGAAGTAATAAATCATAGAACCTCGGTTTTAAAAAGGATTTTTTATTCATGTGCACAGCTTGCTGACATTTCCCCCGTGCCGAATTTTAAAAGGCGTCAGACGAGCAATATTTGCATTAGCATTAAACGTTACCAATCATTTTAATTACCTACAAAACGTCCACAAACAGTGTTTCTCCAGCAAAATGATTCTGTGATTGCGTTAGTACACATATTTGCAAAGGCATCTGTACAAATAATCTCTCGACTGTGTCATTCTTGAATCAGAATTAATTTTGCTCTCAGCCGTAATTCTTCTTCTTTTCGATTCTTCGAAGCGTAATGGTTATATGACAGTTTCCCATTTCTTTACACAGTAGAGAGATGCTTTTTTCGCAGAAGCAAAAGGATGCAGTAAGTACCCGATGGTGGCTCTGCAGAACTGTTTTTTCGGGATAGCCGTGTCGAGCGATTTTCCTCGCGACGTTTCGCCTCTCACGTTGGAAGCATCGTCAGGCGTTATTCTTCCAACGTGGGAGGCGAAACGTCGCGAGGGTGAGAGGCAGATCGCTCGACACGGATATCCCGAAAGAACAGCTCTGAAGAGCAATCATCATGAATCGAGCCATGAATACATACACCTATACTTTTTTGTCAACAAATGCCTTTAGGGCCTTTAGGGCATTTGTTGAAATTTGTCAAAGTAGTGAAATTTGTCAACGTAAGCTACGCATGAAGGATTCTCGACGCTGATTGACAGGTGCAATCAGACGGCTGCTGTAAAAAAACACGCGTTAATCACAGCACACCAACGCCCGTGGCGGCTCTTAAGGTGAACACATTCCATAGCAGAAAACTGAAAGTTGCTAAAATTATACCAATCGCGCGCAACAACTTTTAGTCTAAATCAACGTTCTCTCATACTTCACGATGGCAAGGCTCTAATAGGAGGAAGCTCCCACAGTGGTGTGGGGGTCAGCACCCTGGACTTATAAATCAGAGATCGCCGTTTTGATCTCCCGGTACGACAGTTGGGACACCATCGTCCAAGTTTCTTGAATCCCCCGTGGTCGTAACATCTCCGCCTCACAGAAACGAGGTCCTGCCCGAAACGGTTCGATTGCCACCTCGGCCGCCTGTCTGTGCGGAGTTTGTGTGATCTACCCCCTGTTCTGCGCGCGTTTCTTCCGGGTTCTCCGCTTTGCTCCCACAACTCAATAACACTCGTTAATAAATTGGCCGATAACATCATAATATAGAGGACGCAGTGTCTGGTGTGTTGTCGTCAGCTGACCGCGTGGCCGACTCCCGCCGCCTTTCTGCGGTTTCCTCGCGCCTCCGAGTCGTTCTCTTCGACCAAATACCTTCGTCATTGAACAAATACTGTGCCCGTTATGTAGTACAAAGAAATACTTGTAATTTTGTGACACCCCGGAGTACAAATGCAATACGCCACAATTAATTGCTTATCAAGTCACGTGTGATGGAATGACATATGAGCACTCCCACCTCTTCCAAGACGGCATTGAAGAATCGGCACTTTGGTGACTGAAGATTTTCTAGGCCTCCCTCTACAGCAGAGGCAGCTTCCACCAGCAGTGGCACGAGCAAGGAATTGCAGGGCTGTACCATTACCACATCTTAAAATAATCATCGTTATCCGAAAACGCTTAATCCTGTACAGGGTTGCGGTGAGACGGAGCTTATCCCAGCAGACACAGGGTGCAAGGTAGGGCTATACCCATGATTGGACGCCAGTCCATCACAGGGCATCGGGGGCATTTAGTCAGCAGGCCAATTAACCTACGCAGCAGCATGTCTTTGGACTGTGGGAGTAAACCGGAGTGCCCTTCAAAAAACCCACGCGGACACAGGGAGAACATGGAACCTCCACACAGAAAGGCGCCTGAGAAGGGATTCAAACCCGGGTGCTTCTTGCTGTGAGACGGCAGCGCTACTCACCACTCCACCGTGCTGCCCATCTTATCATAATAATAATCATCAAAAATGAGAACGTTAATAAGAAAAATCTGTGCTTCCACGGTCCACTCAGTGGTACGTGCGATTATTTCCATGTAGTTATTGTATATTCATTTTCCAGGATTACGCCACTTAACACTGCCACTTAGGTCATCCCGAGATGATTGAACGCCGCACCGCATGAGGCTGAGCGGACACGTCATTCCTCTCAGTGTGCAGTGGCATTTCCTTACCGGTGACTTGTGATTTCCACATGGCAGGAATAACGGTAATAATACATCACCGGACAAAATAAGCAGCGTTAATACATATCGTGGAAGGAGCACCACAGAGCAATCGGAACATAATTGCCCGTAGCACGATGTGGTTAGTGGCATTTACAAAAGGTGCAATGGTTAGGTCGCACACAACATCAAGATGGAATTATTTGAGGAAGTGGTGGGGAGCGGCAAACGGAGAAGGCCGCTGGCTGGCTGCCCGGTGCTCCAATTACCAACAGGGGCTACGTGATCAAACGGCATTCACATTTTGTTTTAATTACACCTTTCGGCGATGAGACGGGTGCAGGGGATATATCTTCAATCCGGAAAATTAACCCGTGTTATAAACTCAACGAGACGTATCGGAGCCTTAGAATGCCTCCAACGTGGGAGGGCAAAACGTCGCGAAGGAGGGAAGAGGAACGCTCGGCACGGCTATCCCGAAAGAGTAGCTCTTGAGAGCAGGAGTACTCGACTCCAGACCTGTTCACCAAGGGAGACCCTAGCAGGAGTGCTAGACTCCAGACCTGTTCTTCTTCTTTGCGATTCTTCGAAGCACGATGGTCAGCCTCTGGACATCGTTGTCTTTCAGCTCGGCCTCGAAGTGTTTGGTAGAATTCGCAGGCAATACCAAGTATTACCTGACAGGGATCGCGACGTGAACGCTTCTACCTTGACCCCCTCCAGACCTGTTCACCAAGGGAGACCCTAGCAGGAGTGCTGGACTCCAGGTGACATAGCTCTGGCGTTCATCGGATCACACCCAACCCCTCCAGCACGACAGCGTTACGTTGTATGGATCTGACTGAAGGAATCAATTAATCTCTTTAATAGGAACTGTCCTTTTGACGAACTGGCGTCCGATCCTGAGCATAGCCCTGCCTTGCGCCCTGTGTCTGTCGGGATAGGCTCCGGTTCACCGCGACCCTGTACAGGATTAAGCAGTTTCTGACAATGGCTGGATAGATGGAATAGGAACTGTAAGAGTTGCAGGTAGGAATAACAGTGGTAAGGAAATGAGCGACCTCCAGCAAGTGAGTGACTGTAGCCCATCATGATGAATCATCCCATCAGGATGATTCATTCTAAGACCTGGTGAGCTAGAAACTGGGTGCTCCACCCTAGGTAAGACAACCATACTCATATTTTTGGCCAATTGCGTGCTTTGTATGTTCGTGATAAATTCGTGAATTCCAGCTCTAAGGTTTGACCCCTAAAGCTGGATAATCCAAAACGGTACAAGAATTTCTGCAAAGCCAGAGCATGTGCTAGCGAGCAGCCTGCTGCCACAGCAAACCGCGATATCACGGTGCAATTCACCCACCGATTCCGCAAAAATCAGTGCATCTCCACGTCTCTCCAGGCTGGACACAAAACGCAAACTTTAACCTTGCAACCTGTCTGCCCAACAATGCGTGACACCCACTGGCCGCGGCATATTAATCGCTTTAAAATATCATCGCAAATAAATCTTTTCTGTCTTTCTAAACTGTTCCTTCTACGGCGACACAATAGCGCGGGGAAGTAGAGCGCGACTTGGCGTGGAAAGCGATTCTACGGTGTTGGCACAGCGGTGTGACTGGGTAAATACGTTGCTACGCTCGCCCGGAGCACAGGGACAAGAATTCAACAGGACCTCTGCCACCTTTCAAAGGAGACTCAAAGCAACGTTACCATCACAGAGTAACGCGGCTTCAAGCACACTCATTAAGTTTTTCGGTTTGTGGGATTTTTTTTCTTCCCCATCGACGATGAGTGCCGTGTGTACGTGTGTTAGTGTGTGTGTGTGTGCTTTCGACACTTCACGTGGCCTCAATGTGCATATGGCCTGGCACAGGCGACGTGGTGACGTCACCGCCACTTAGTGGCGAATGACAGTTGTTGTTGTTGTGTGCTTTATGTGAGATCAAGTGCCGTTAGTGAGCACCTATGAAGGTCGACACGGCACACGAGGGGGTGGGTGACCAGCACCCTACAGTTTGTTAAGGCTATCGGGGGTATCTGTCTATATGTGGGGAGCGGTGGCTCAGTGGTTAGCGCACTGCGCTACAAACCAGACGACCCGAGTTCGAATCCTGCTCACGGCCAATGCCACTGACGATTTTCTGAACTGATCCTAGGCCTCCCTTAGGTCGACCCAGCCTCAAATGAGTAACTGGTGCAGTGTATTAACATCGCCGTAGATAGTCGCTCAGTGGTTCATGTAAAGTGTGGGTACTCCCCCCTCTTCTGAGACGCCCTGGCCAGTCTGGAAGAGTAGGCCAATAGACCCACTATAGACGCTCTATATAGCTTCCTCTAGCTGAGGCCCGTCTGCCAGCAGTGACATTATCAAGGAATTGCAGGGCTCCACCTTTACCTTGTTTTTGTAGCATGTCAGTATAAAATATGCATTGATGTAGGTTTTCGCGGCTCGATGCATAAGAACTTCTGTTAAGAGCTGCGCTTTTGGGATAGCAGTGTTGAGCGTTCATTTTCTATCCTCGTGAAAAAGCAGCTCTGAAGACCAATTCTTTTAAAATATTTAACGAGGGGGAAAAAACCGTACACTTACTTCAATAAAAAAAAACTGAATTGAGTGTCTGTACAGGTCTCCAAACGTGAGCATACAAGTTTGCTGCTATGGGTGTGTTCCGGTAGCACAGCATTCTTTTTGAAATTACTCAGCCAATTCTCTTCTGTGGCTTTAGAATAAAAAAAACAAACCTGGCAATGATGACGCCCAGCTCCTTTTGATATTTGTGCTGTTTGATGTGTGGCAGAGGAATAGTGTTTCAAGGAGTGACTGTGAATATCACAAAGGACGCCAAACAATAAAAGTGAAAAAATAAAAACGTGGTCTAGCTGGTGCATAACACCCACCTCCCGAATTTACGACAATTCTGTGAAGCAAATAAAAAAAACGTAACGACATTATCGTAGCCGTTATGCATTAGAGACAATCTTGACTGCAATTGATTACGCGGTCACCCTACTAAACATTTTCCCGTAAACACGATTAAACACGAAAGGCATCAAATTATGAAACTATCGTTTAGCGCGCGGCCGTTACACAGTGACAATCCATTACGCAAGTGTTGCGGAATGCAGAAAAAACAAATCTCTCAAACATTAAATCCCTTCAATTGTAAATTGGCAGTAATGTAATTTTCCACCCTAGCGTGCAGTAAATTAAGGGTTTACTATTTATTTTGAAAACTTTTACGACAAAAACGAAAAGCGCTGGGAGAAATAAAAAAAAGCCAATTATGGATCTGGACAAGAAGCAGTGGGGCATCAAATGAGGGGGCCTTCTCAAAAGCCAAGGCTGTGCGAGCACGAAGAAAAGACTTATGGCTCGAGGCCGGCCATTTAGCCACAGCTCCTACGTGCCTCAAATCAGTTTGCCGGCTGGTCTGGATGGAAAATGCACCTTCATCCGGCGTGATTCTGCTGCTGCTGCTTGCTGCTCCGTTACCGGCAGCTTTAACACATTTTCGGGGATCAAGGTAGAAGCGTTCACGTCGCGATCCCTGTCAAGTAATACTTGGTATTACCTGCAAATTCTACCAAACACTTCGAAGCCGAGGAGCTGAAAGACTACGATGTCCAGAAGCTCAACAGACGCCAGAATCCCCCTCAGTCTGGAGCAAGAAGAGAGGCCAACGCCCGCCGCCTTTCAGGCCAGCACTCACTATTATATCTCTAAATGCTGAAGGGCTGTCTGCGACCAAAGAATAACTTGTTGCAACGGGGAAACTGTCGCGCAGCCATCACGCTTCGACGAATCGAGTCGAAAACTCGACCGGCAAGCTTTAATTGGCTGCCCGAGGAGACGGCGCCTCGCGACGTGTCGTGCGGCGAGCGATCTGCGGCGTCGCTCATTACCGCGCGCGCCCTGACCCCCTGCCCCGCCGCTCGCGGCCGGGGGTCGTCGCCGTGGAAACGGAGGAGAAAGAGGTTCGCGGGAGGAAACATTTGTTTACCGAAATTGTGCGGTGGCAGCTAATTTTAAGCGGCCCGCGACGCGGCGCCGTGGAGGCAGCCAGGGACTGAGGATCGCACGGTGTTGGGTGGAAAATCGCCGTTCGTGCGCGTCGAGATACCGGCGCCGTGGTTTGCCGGGAGAAGGCGGTACAGTGGGTGGATTATTCGCCACCCGTTTCCATCCGTGTGGGGTTGTTGGTGTTGCCCGCCTGACGCGTGGGCGTGTGCTGCAGTTTCCTCCCGCAAACAATCCATCCATCCATCCGTTTTCAGAAACCGCTTAATCCTGTACATGGTCGCGGTGAGCCGGAGCCTATCGCGTGTCCGCGTGGGTTTCCAGCCACAGGCCAAAGATATGCTACTGCATAGGTTAATTGGCCTGTGGAGTCAATTGCCCGGGGTGCCCTGTGATGGACTGGCGTCCCATCCGGGGTATATCCCTGCCTTGCGCCTTGTGTCTGCCGGGATAGGATCCGGCCCACCGCAACCCCGTACAGAATTAAGCGGTTTCGGACAATGAATGAATGAATGTACAGAATAGTCCAATAAGACAATTCAAATTTTCTGAACGTTTTTTTTTCACACTCAGTCACTGGCAGGTCTACTGTAAGCTTCAAGTCATCGGCTTTCGTAGCAGGGCACCGTGTCCAGATGCCTGAATCCACTCACCCAGGTTGTATCCACACTTGTTCTTTGCGATTCTTCGAAGCACGATGGTC
>JAZEWU010000013.1:6045197-6069438 GCA_036362915.1 Geotria australis
ACCATTAGGCCAACTAGGCAGCCGCCTGGGGCCACGCAATAAAACATTTATATCTCAGAGAAGTTTCAGGGACTTTGAATTATATTTAGCATTTTTTTTATTAATGCAGGTGTAATTTTGTTCTTTTTTGACAGCATAACAATTGTTTCTACAAAACTTCTGTTTTTTAAATATGGGTGGGGGGATGCAAGTAGCTTGCCTTGCCTAGGGCGCAAAATGGTCTGGCGCCGGCCCTGCCCGGCCGCTCTCTCCACAGCCCTGTGCATCGCTTTGTGACCCTCGAGTGAAAGGCGCTCTATAAATGCTTTTATTATTATTATAATGTCGAACATCGCCCCGAATAACACGCGGCGGCACGGCTCGCGTACACACGGCAAAAAATGCCGACAGTCGAGGCCACACACAGCCGGCCTGCGCCGTAAACAACCAGGCGCGTGGCCCCAGTGAATAGCGATGCTGCCCACGGGCTGCGAGTTCACAAGTTCAACCGCAACCTTATTCCCCCTGACGACGCACAGCAAGGGACACGGACAAATGTTGGTGGCTGTCGGTCAATTACGTGAACGTCAAAACACAACACCGCAGGTTTTTTATTGGGTCCGGCGAAAGGCCACACGGTGCTCGCACCGGGGTAAAAATATGCACGATTGGCTGTGGTTTTTTTATTCGTAATTACCTGTGATCGTTGAATCTAGGCGATGGTACTTTGCTCATTGCTTACAAAAGCTCAAGAATATTTAAGGTTAAAGGTGCAGCCTTGCAATTGCTTGCTCGTGTCACTGCTGGGGGAGGGCCCCAACTAGAAGGCGCTCTAGAAAGGCCCTCTAGAGCAGGGGTTTGCAACCTCTTGCACCTCACGGCCCACTTGCAAGGTCTGGTCTGCACGGACCACTAGGTGGCGCTCACGCCCCACCGATGGATCGCGACCAGTGGATGGGGTTTGGCCTACTCTTCCACCCTAGCCAGATATCGCAGAATAAGAAGGAGTCCCTACACTACAATGGAAAATATGTTTGCCTTTTCTTAAATTCATCTATTTAAGGGGCAAGTGCCGTTAGCTAGCACCTATGAAGGTCGTTAGCGACCACCTATGAAGGTCGACACGGCACACGAGACGGTGGGTGACCAGCACCACGCCCGGCCGCCTTTGTCTCCCTAGTGGCAATGTTTACACACTGCACCAGGTACTCATTTCAGGCTGAATCGACCTAGGGGAGGCCTAGGATCGGTTCAGAAAATCGTCACTGTTGTTGGCCGTAAGCGGGATTCGAACTCGGGCCGCCAGATTTGTAGCCCAGCGCGCTAACCACTGAGCTACCGCTCTCCACGCTCACCCACTCACCCAGCCAGCGGCGGACAGATCTTACAAATGTGTGGACGCATTAGACAAGAAAAATAGTCCAATACACTTAATCGCGTGTTTGTTCTGTCGCAGGAATCCCGTAAAGAGCTTGCAGGCTCGCTGGGTATTTGCTGCTGTAATAATAAACATCCATCTATCTACCCCTCTACCGCTATGTAGGTACGGTTATTCAACATCGCAATTCTTCACGGGAGAAACACTCCCACACCTTACCTTATTATGAATAGGATAATAGCAAGCTAGATTAAAAGCTTATCGAGTGTGCGTGCAGTCTGTCTTTCATAGTGCATCGCCATTCACTACGGAATTACTGTACTGCATTAAATTCAACTCACATTAAACCTACCGTGTTTTCGTTCTTAACGCACGCGTAAAAAACACGTTCATTCGTTAATCTCAGCTATAATTTCAAGCGAAAAATGCTAACTACCATTGTTTAATTAGGTCGTGAACGTGCAATTAACTCTACGTACCTGCTCTCTCAATCAAGAAACAATGCGAGATCGGTGGCGCAGTCATTAGCGCGCCGCCCTACGAACCCGGCGACTCGCGTTAGATTAGAAGCCCACGGCTTACATCAGTGGCGAGTGGCCAGGCGTGGGGAAGTATGGTCAAACAACCTCGGTAACCGGCACGACCAGGGGAGACGTTCGTCCAGCGGTGGATTGACAAAAGGGCAGCAATTTATTACAGTATTTAAGTATTAATTGTCTGATAGAAAAAAAACGAAACAGCCTAGCAGCGTGTTGATAAGCTTTTCAATTCATCCATACATCCACTGTCAGAAACCGCTTAATTCTGTACAGGGTAAGCCGGAGC
Organism: Geotria australis; assembly: GCA_036362915.1. Lineage (NCBI taxonomy): Eukaryota > Metazoa > Chordata > Hyperoartia > Petromyzontiformes > Geotriidae > Geotria > Geotria australis. The sequence continues at coordinate 6,047,380 of JAZEWU010000013.1, forward strand.
CTATCCCGGCAGACACAGGGCACAAGGCAGGGCTATACTCACGATGGGACGCCAGTCTATCACAGGGCACCGGAGGCAATTTGCTCCACAGGCCGATTAACCAATGCAGCAGCATGTCCCTGGACTGTGGGAAGCAGATCTGAGCAACATAATTGTCTAGCCTTGCTTGTTAGCACTGCCGCCTCGCAGCAAGAAGGGCCCTGGTTCGAATCTCGGCTCGGGGGCCTTTCTGTGTGGCGTTTGCATGTTCTCCCCGTGTCCGCGTGGGTTTTCGCCGGGCGCTCCGGTTTCCTCCCACCGTCCAAAGACATGCTGCCAGGTTTATTGGCCTACTGAGTAAATTGCCCCAGGTGCCCTGCGATGGACTGGCATTCCATCCTTGATATGGCCCTGCCTTGCGCCCTGTGTCTGCCGGGATAGGCTCCGGCTCACCGCGACCCTGTACGAGATTAAGCGGTTTCTGAAAATGGATGGATGGATATCGCAATACGGTATGCGGACCTCATAGAAGACAAAAAAAACACAATTAAAAATCATTACACCTTGTCGGTGGCTTGTAGCAGCAAGGTCCCGCAAAGGGAGAGCACAATTACGTCCATCACCACCATCACCATCACCACTGCGTGCACAACAATCATAAGAATCCCACGGGAACTTGTGCTTCATCATCCCAAACGATCAGAATAAGACAAGCTCCAATGGCAGGTGGCAGGTCACAGATGCCACATGATCGGTTAATTTATCCTCGGTTATTGCAATCATCCAGCCCACACCTGCAGTTCATTTCGTGAACGTCTACACTCGCGTTATCAATTGGTTAGCCCGTCAATTGCATCCACCCATTCATCCAGCGCTTTGTGACCCTCGGGTGAAAGGCGCTCTATAAATGCTGCTATTATTATTATCCATTCCACGCACCTGTCATCATTACCTACATCGTAGTGATGTAGGTTTTCACGGCTCGATTCATGACGGTTGCTCTTCGGAGCTGTCCTTTCGGGATAGCCGTGTCGAGCGAGTGAGAGGCGGAGATCGCTCGACACGGCTATCCCGAAAGAAAAGCAACCATCATTACACGACATCATTACACCTCGTGGGAAGGTCTCACCCAGCAGTAGAATGTCACACAGCTAGGCTGTACCTTACCAAAAACACTGAACTGCACGTTAAAGATCGCTGTCATTCTATCGTGCGCACCTATGGATCTCTTATAATAATACGCAGCACCTGCAAAGCGTGCAAAATCCTAACAAAATCCGTCTCGTAGATTCCTCGCCCATTCGGCATCCACACGCGTTCTCCCATCTGTGCTCCGCACCGTTACCTTATTACGCACGCAGACAACCCCTTTCGTTCGCTCACACAGCGCCTCGCTCCGCCGCCCGCTTTTCGTTCAAAGCACACCCATCGCCGCAGCTCATTGGAATCCGCACCATTCCGTTGCTACACCAGTCGCCCGCTCATTCCCGATGTCGTTCGTTCACCGAAGGCTCCGTTCGCTAGCCCTGGGCAGGCGTTCGTCGCACGCATGCGTTCCGTCGTGAGCTACGCGTTTTTTCCCCACCCCGCAGCGCTGCTAAGATCCCCCGTCTCTCTGGGCGCTGTGCTCTCGCAGCCGCCGTGTTTCAGCAATCACAACCATCATTGCAGCGACGCGGATCGAATACAACCGCGCGCCTGTTGTGAGAGACAGCGAGCGAGGCGGATGGGTTAAGAGAGAGGTTGCCCGAGCAGACACGGGGGGTTAGAGAGACCGTCCTTACCTTGACGCTCGGACAGGGAAGGGCCGCACGGAGATGGAGCAGATTTGACGATGCTCGCCCGCTCGCCCGCTCGCTCGCTCGCTTCACTGCCGAGTCTGCATCTCGCTCCGTCTGTTTCTGTCCCGACGGTGACGTCAACACTTACCGTGGGTGGCGCTGTGGTTGCATCGCTGACACACACTTACACACACACACGCGCGCGCGTGTGTGCCCGAGCAGAGACACACACCCACACAAACAAGAAGCTCCCATAGAAACGCATATCTCTAGACATTCTTCAATAACCACTGTCATCGAGTGATGTATAGAATGTGCTACAAAGAAGGGCCAGGCCGTTGTTTGGTACATATCACGTATTATTTTTCGGCAGTGTTGTTGCCGAATGCTCGTTCATTCATCGTCAGAAACCGGTTAATCAAGTACAGGGTTGCGGTGAGCCGGAGCCTATCCCGGCAGACACAGGGCGCAAGGCAGGGCTATACGCATGATGAGACGCTAGTCCATCACAGGGCACCGGGAGAAATGTAGTCAGCAGGCTGAATGTGTTCAGTTTATTTTGTTACATTGTCTTTGTAAACCCCAACATCAGCAAATAATAAACAAGACAAAGATCCCCCGTATAGCCATCCAAGTACGAATCACGATTCCGGCCAACAACAGTTATAAATATCTGGAATGAACCTGGACCTCCTCTTAAGTCGACTCAGCCTTAAATAGGAACTCTACATGGTACGGTGTGTAAACGTCAGCCTTGGGGGAGACAAAGGCGGCCGGGCGTGGTGCTGGCCACCCACCCCCTCCTGCACTGTGCCGACCTTAAGAGCACTTGCCCCAGCAGTCTGTTAAAGTCGACACAGGGGTTGTGTTTTCGTCACACACGGACGCGTATTCAGGAATTCAATTAATAACACTGGTTGACATTCACACGCCTTCGTGAAAAATGTCTCAGACACGTGTGTGTGTGTGCGTAAATTAGATGCATTTCTGTCATTTGTCTCACAGAAAGAAGGCCCTGCACGAGGCAATTCGAATCCCACCTCGGGCGCCTTTCTGTGCGCAGTTCGTGTGTTCTCTCCCTGTTCTGCGGGTGCTTCAGTTTAATCCCACAACTTAAAAACAATATAATTGGCCGATAACATCATAATATATATGACGCGGTGTCTGTCAAATGTTGTCGCCGGCTAGCCGCATGGCTGCCTTCCCCCTCTGAGTCGTTTTCTCTTTAAACAAATACATTAAACATTGAACGAAAGCAAATTGGAATTATTATTGTTATTTGAATCGTAAACCTGAGACTGCCAACGTTGTCATCTGCATCATTGTACTCCCATCCAGATAGGTCTCGATATTTAAAATGCATTGTAGTGTTCCCGAGTGTAATTAAGGCAACGTTCCCCTGTTTGCATGCGTGCAATTTCAAACGTCAACGAGAATTGCTCTTAAGAGCTGCTTTTCGGGATAGCCGTGGTAAGCGTTCCACCTCTCTCCTTCGCGACGTTTCACCACCCGCTCGACACGGCTTTCCTGAAAAATACATCTCTTCAGACCAATTCTCAAACATCGAGCAGTGGAAATATATATCAACCGTAGTTGTTGCACACACATTAACAGCGTTTGTTTAAATGTGCCAAAGTGCAAGCCTTCCAAGGGGCATCCAGCTTTATTTAGTGTTTACATTAGTGTCCACATGGTCACACATACAATTGTTCACAGCTGCAGTAACCTTGCTCCGAGGCTGTTTAACATTGCTACGAGACTGATTTCAAATGCAACTTGTTTCAACTGCCGCATCGGGAGATTGAACCGACTGCAAGTCCAGTGTCCGAACCATTGCACAGGTGATCTTCACTATTGTTTGGAGGGTTGGTCTTCTTCTCTGCGATACTTCGAAGCACGATGGTCAGCTTCTGGACATCGTTGTCTTTCAGCTCGGCCTCGAAGTGTTTGGTAGAATTCGCAGGCAAATACCAAGTATTACCTGACAGGGATCTCGACGTGAACACTTCTACCTTGACCCCCGGAGGGTTGGTGCCACTTACCGATAAGACATCAGTGTGAGAGGCGCAACACCGCCTGCAAGACAAGCAGACTACACAACCCTTAATGCAATTACGTTAAACAACCGCTAGGTTGGATAACGTCTACGATCCAAGGCCCCACGGTGGCTCGCAGTGCCGCACCTGGCCAATCACCTGTGAGCATTGTCGCGAGCAAACAAACCCGTTTTGGGGAAGACAATGCAACAACAACAACCGCCATTCACCACTAGATGGCGGTGACGTCACCGCGGCGCCTGTGCCAGGCCATATGCACCTTGAGGCCACGTGAAGTGTCGAAGGCTCGCCGACAGGTGTCACGGGCTGCCTGACCGAGATGACTGGCAGATGCACCACCTGTGCTCCCTACTCTGCCCAACTTGGCTGTGTTTTGGCCGCTCGGCGCTCGGCTCGCTGTAGTGAGCGTCGCTCCTCCGCCCTCCGTTGTTGCTGGAAGGCGACTGCCTCCAACTGCACAGTAGCGTCCTTCACGAACCTCCTCCGCAATGCAAACACCCGCATAAACACGCAATCACATTCCGTTCGATGCAACAATAAATTATTATTTTTAAAATAACAATGCGGCCGCATCGACAACGCGCGGTGCAATCCGTATTACAAATCGTTAAGCAATTACAACGGTTTCCGGCAAAACATCAATCATCCCTGAAAATTGCACAAGCTGACTGTACGTATTGCTCCATCGACTGTGACAACATTTCGCTCCGCGTCATGTTTTAGGATTTTACGAGTTTGCAACTGAAATGCAGTGCACTGATTTTATTAAACATTCGCCGAAGTACCCGGCGTTGTCCGGCAACCCCGTGGCCTTCTCCTGGTGAAAAGAGGAGTTCCCGCAAACCCCCCGCAGCCACTACCATAATGCAGCTGATCCATGCAGCTTGACATTACTGGAACGATCCATGTCACTCGTGAAGGGGGTGTACGGAGAGACTTGGAATCTCCTCGAGGAATGCAGAGTGTAGGCGCGATAATCCATCCATCCATATTCTAAACCGCTTGTCCTGGTGAGGGTCGCGGTGGCAGCAGTCCAAGCAGAGTGGACCAGACATCCCTTTCCTCAGCAACACATTCCTCTGGCGCGATAAAATGTAGATTTTCTTTTCCAAATCTGAGGAGTAAACAGACATGCAATGTAGGCTATAACCTTCCCCTCGTGAAGAGAGGAGGCCATGCAGAGTTTGGTTGGGCTGGTGCAAGCGGTGTCCACATGCAAAAAACAATAATAGATTGCAATTTATCATTTAAAAAAACGATTAGCATTTGTATTGATGTAGGTTTTCACGGCTCGATGTATGAGAATTGCTCTCAAGAGCTGCTCTCCTGCGGCGGAGCGAGGAGGATCACGCGGCACGGCTATCGTGAAAGAGCAGCTCTGGGGAGAACATTATCATATTAGCATTTGTTTCACGTCAGAGACGCATATAATAAAAAACACATCTCTCCAAGACAATCTGCGTGAATATTGCCGGCAGCACACGTGTCCCCTACGAACGTGAAAACATGCAGTAACAGCATCATTAATTTTATTTGCCGAACCTGTGCAGAAACAAACGAATATCTAATACAAAACAAAACGATTTTCAAAGAGATATATGGCTATTAAGTGTTCCAGGCATTGACTATCGCGTGGGTTGTTGCGATTCTGCTGCTACACAGCTCTCTCTCGATGGCTTTATCGGATTGTCGTTCGGCTCGATGTTCGACTTTTGCTCCACGAGCCGAGCGCTGCATCAGAGCTTAGTTCCTGAAATCTCTTCCAGCACGTTGGACCTCGTCTCAAACTGCATGCAAAGCTTTGCAAGGGCATTGTTGACAACATTTACATGTTTTCATACAGAGGAGGATTACAATACATAATAGTAGTGTACCGATGTAGGTTTGTACGACTCGAAGGATGAGAATTGCTCTCCATAGATGTTATTTCGGGATAGCCGTGTCACTGAGTGTTCCTTATCTCTCCTTTGCGACGTTTCCCCTCTCACGTTGGAGGCATCTTCAGGCGTCTAGATACGCTCGACACAGCAATCACGAAAGAATAGCTATGGAGAGCAATTCGAATAATAGTTGCGTTAGCACTGGCATGCATGGGTACTCTGGTTTCCTCACACACGCCATACACCCCATTAATTAATTGGCCAATCACATCATAATATATATGACGCAGTGTCTGCAAATGTTGGCGCCGGCAAGCCGTGTGGCTGCCTTCCCGCCTCTCCGCGGTTTCCTCACTCCTCTGAGTCGTTCTCTGTTTGAATACATTCCTTCGATACTGAATGAATATGTCCGCGTAATTTTTTTTATTTATTATTATTTACGGATAATAAATTATGACAGCAATCTGGAACATAGAAAGCATGAAACGGTGCAGACCTGTGTGAGCATGCGCACACTGTAATTGGATCATCTCAAATCATAAAATAATAACACATCTCTTGTAGCTGTAGGCTTCCCGGGTAACACCAGGGTTCTCTAACGTGACAGAGTATTACCTTACAAAGTATTTATAGATCGGTTCACTTGAATTCTCTTCCTCTTCATGCGTGCCGTACGATCCCAACTTAAAGGGGGTTTGACCGTAGCGTCGTGTCTCAGTACGAATCACGAAATTGATTTAGCTAAAAGCGTACGTCCTAAATTGTAATACACTGCGAGATGAATAATAATGTCCCAAATGATCCGCCTCCAACACAGCTTTGTGACCAGCTGCGATACACTTTAATTACGCAAGCGATTTATGAGCAGGCGGCACCAACTCTGCCCCTGTACAATGCAGACGGATGTATACAGCACGGCATCGATCGAGCCCATTTAACCACATTAGAGGAATTACACAGAGAAGTGAATAATTACAATCGCAATTTATAACGCGTGGCGCAGTATGCACTCAGTGTCGAAGGTATTCGGTCGAAGGGAGAACGATTCGCCAGGAAACCGCAGGCAGGCGGGGAAGGGACGAAGGCAGCCATGCGGTTAGCCCGCGCCAACATTTGCCACGCACTGCGTCCTTTTTATCATGATTGTATCGGCCAGTTGGTCAATTAGTGAATAGTCTAGAGCAGAGGTTCTTGACCTTTTTCACCTCAAGGTCAACTTGGCCCACTTGGGTCTGGTCTCTACGGACCATTAGGTGGCGCTCGCGTCCCCCTGATGGGTCGTGACCCGCCGTTTGAGAATATCGGGTTTGGAGTTAAGTCCTGTACACAAGAACTAAATAACGTGCTCAGGGCGTCACAGGACAGCAATGTATTGTTTAATCCACCTGTGCAGCGCTTCGAGCGTTATGCCAACCCATTTTCCTCCCACGTGAAGCCAAACACTCGCAAATCCATATGGCCAAAAACAGCAACGCAGGACCTTACTGACCAGGATTTTGAAGCAAATTGACGCTTATCTGGGTCAAAGGGATGTGTTGCGATGATATTGGATCCAGTAATAGTTTAGACTAACGTTCGAATCCCGGCTCGGGTGCCTTTCTGTGTGGAGTTTGCATGTTCTCCCCGTGTCCGCGTGGGTTTTCGCCGGGTTCTCCGGTTTCCTCCCACAACTTAAAAAAATACACCGATTAATTTATTTGGCCGATAATATCATAATATATAGTACGCAGTTTGTGGCAATATGGCGCCGGCAAAACCGCCTGGCTGCCTCCTCCGCCTCTGCGATTTCCTCGCTACGCCTCTGAGTCGTTCTCACGTCGAATGAGTACCGTCGACAGTGAATGAATATGTGCGCGTTATAATTGTAAATTTATTGTTATTTTCCGCAACCCTGTACACGATTAAGCGGTTTCCGATAATGAGATAAGACGGAGTGACAACCAAAGGCGACGACACACCCCAGAGGAGCATGTCAATATCTGGAGACGGAGCGGTTGAAACAACCTCGAGATGGTCGTCGTCTCGTCTTCACGACCACAAGACCGCGCCAGACAATTGCAACAGCCGACAACGGTCGCTAACAACCACCGAGAGCCGTGGCTGGATGTGCCACACACCCACCTGCGCTTCAATTTCACGAATTGGTGTTTGGGCCCTAACGCGCTCTTCCGCCAAACTGCCGAGCGTAATGGCGTACAGTGCGCCTCCGCCGACTTAATGAGATCCCGGGAGCTTTACTGAGCAGCTTTGGGCGAGGCGGCCGTGTGTGCTCGGGATGCGGCCCCGATATTCATCCATTCGTTGTCAGAAACCGCTTAATCCTGTAACAGGGTTGCGGTGAGGCGCAGCATATCCCGGCAGACACAGGGAGCAAGGATAGGAATATACTCGAGATGAAACGCCAGTCCATCACAGGGCACCGGGGTCAATTTAGTCAGCAGACCAATTAACCTATGTAGCGTCATGTCTTTGGACTGTGGGAGGAAACCGAAGTGCCCGGTGAAAACCCACGCGGACACGGGGAGAACATGCGAACTCCACACCGAAAGGCACCCGAGCAGGGATTTGAACCTGGGGATTTCTTGCTGTGAGGCGGCAGCTATACTAAGGGTGCCACCGTGCCGCCCCGTTGTTAGCTTGTGATTTCAAATATTGTTTGCGCTGGTTAGTTGAAACTTGTGTTGTATCGCAGGAATCCCGCATTCAGATTTCGCAAGCTCACCGGACGTTTTCTGCTGTAATAGTAAACATCGTCATCAATGTACTGATGTAGGTTTTCACATCTGAGAGAACGCCTAAAGATGCCTCCAACGTGGGAGGCAAAACGTCGCGAACGAGAGAGGGGGGGGCGCTCAGTGACACGGCTATCCAGAAAGAACAGCTATGGAGAGCAATTCTCATACATCATCATCGTCTTACACATGCTGATGAATGAAGACAAATCGAGCAGAGAACTATTCTTCAGGGAGGATTTCAAACGCACGGGAGGTGGGGAGGGTAGAGAAGGCGCAACCTTGAGGGGGTGCCTCGATTTCGCCTCCTCATCGTCAGATATTCACAACTCACATCCGCGGCACTTGGCACAGTCAAACTGGGCGAAAGCTCGACGACCTAAGTAGCTCAAGGGTCCGTCCACAAGGGGACGTGGGATTCATGGAGATGAGATAGGGTTGCATGAAATATCAGCTCGCATTGAAAATCCTAATAGGCGTTGTAAGCTGATTAGCATAAAAATCCAATTAATATTTCCATTTTGTCAGCATCTCGCGTCTCGATCGCCACATCTCTATTTTTGTCACGTGTCTTCGATATGCATTTAGAGTCCTTGTCTACGTCTCGTCTGTTATCTCAATAGGATTCTATCAATTTTAAGGTGGGTTCTCGAAAAGAAATCTGCCGAGGGCCCCCAAGGGGGCTCGGCGTGGTTAAAAGCCCGCGCGCCCAGCGGGGGCGCGCGGGCTGCCGCTACCTGTGTTTTACGTATTTATTTAGCTTTAATTTGGTTTACATTTGTCACTTTTCATCTGTTTCTTTTCTCTTTGGTTGGTGGTTTGTTTCTGTGTAACTTTGGTGTTTGTTTTGTTGTCTGCCATGCTCTTATTGCTTGTTTTTTGTTGTCTGTTTTGCGCGGCCTTCTCCTGGCCTAGTCCTGCCTTGCCTAAACTCGCCTCGTGGTGTCGCGTATGGAAGTTGTGTTTTGTGGTTGTGGGTGCCTGCGTTTTATTTTGCTGTTGCGTGTGCTTCATGCGTGTGCTTCATGCGTGTGCTTCAATGTTGATTGTTTTATTTGGATTGGCGTTGTTTCCCCCTCGTGTCTGTCTCTCTGTCTTCCCGTCTCTGTGTCCCTGTGTCTCTCCCTGTTGCTCACCCTTCCTCCCTGTCTCCCTCCGTGTTTGTCTTCAAGGAAGTGATGGCCATCTTAGGGGACGCTGGCAGAATGTTGCCGCTCTTAAGATTGCCAGTTTCACAACCTTTTAGTATATTCAAAGTAGCCTTAATCATTTATTTTCTGTTGCTTTGGTTTTTATTGTTTTGTCTTTAGTTGTTGACATGCCGTCCTCTTCGCGGCCCTTGTGCAGCGCTTTGTGACCCTCGGGTGAAAGGCGCTATATAAATTGAATTATTATTATTATTAAAGTGGTTCCTGGGTGACATGAATATTGAGGCGATGCTAATCTTCCCTTCACAGCCTTGGGCCGCTGGTGAAAATTCCACATTCCTGTTGCAGGGGCGAGTGTATCCACAGAACAAACCACCATTGAACTCCCCACAAATTAATTCATTGTTCCGACCCCAAAGGAATGACGGGCTAAGTCAATCTCCCACAACCAGGAGTTGAACCCGCAACCTTCAAACTGGGGGCCGCTCGCTGTACCGTTGAGCTTCAAATGTACAGAGTGCGGCATAAGTCGCTTTACCGATAATAATGATTTGACACGACAAGAGTTGGAGACGTTGAATAATTACACAAAACTGTGCCACCGCGCTGTATGCCATTCAGTGGTCCAAAGAAGCAAAGTGTGTGTTGAACAGTATCTGCGTCTCGCTTCGGCTGGGCGGGGAACTTGTGCGCGTTATAAATTGTAATATTATTATTAACATGACGGAGGACACTTTGACTAATCTCTGTAATAACTAATATTCCTTAGAAAATGATTCAATTTTTCTCGGTAAAGTGACTTATTCCCGCACCGTGTGTACATCCCTGGCACATGGCTGCATGCCGGATCTCGGCTGGAGTCAATTACCTTCGTGCGAAGGAGGCCCCGAAGCTCTGCTGCATAACTTAGCACTGAATGCTTAATTATGCACAAGGTGTGCGGGGGCATCTACGCCAGCTGCACGAAACGGCGTGACGCAAGCGTGCAGACAGCGTGCCATATGTGAGCACAGAATACCACAACCGTGCCAAGTCGTAGCCGTGCGCCGTTGGAACCGCACGGTGCAATGCTCCGCAGTTTGGTTGTTCATTAGAGCTGTAAAGCAACGGTTTGTCCTGATGCTGCGCTCGTGATTAGACCGTATGCACAGGCGATGCGCGCGTTTATGCACGGAAACAACACACTATCTGTCCAAGCGAATGCGCCGTGTACAGAATATACAGTACTGTGTATTGTAAAAATGAACATTCATTTTACGTGCTGTTGAGGTGGAATTAGGGTCATGCATTTTTTACATAGACACATTTTTTTTATTATTATTATTAACGTGTGTATGTTACAAATTATATGCGAGTTTAGTTAATCATATGTCTGGTAATATTTGCGGAGCAAGACTCATTTTCGTATACGTGAAAAAAAAATATATATATAGAGTGCTGTAGATACGTGTGTAATTCCATGTTTAATGAATTAGCGGTGACAGACGTGACTGCGTGGTTAAAATTATTGGAAATGTTTGCGATATACTCAAGGTGTGTTTTGTTGTACCGGCGAGTGAGAGACCAGCACCCTCAAACAAACTGGCATTCTTACAAGAGTAATAAGAACGAGTAATTATGTATTCAAAGGCTGAGACTGTTATTTGCTAAAATTAGAATTTTAAATATTTAGCTATCCGGTGCGTTTTCGGGTCGCGCCACTTTCCTGGATAAGCTCCCAACACGTGGAGCGGAACGTCGGACATCGTACCGAACGACACGAGAGCATATTGCGCTGGTGTCGTGATTTCCAAAATCAGGGTCATATTGATTTATCATCGCGTGTTGAATGCAAGCTTCCCCCTTCACCACCCCTGCATTTAGGTCACGAGGGTTGTTTAACCATACTTCGCCACACTGGTTATAGTGTGTGTTGTTAAAGGGGGCTGAATGAGAAGGGTCCCGGACCAGATCTGATATCAGTCGTAAAGAGCTTGCAAGCTCGATGGGTATTTTTCTACTGTAATAATAATGAACGTCTATCTATCACTCGCCACTGGCATGAGCCTTGTCCAGGAATAAAACTCACATGACTGGCTCATAGTAGTGGAGTGAGCTAACCACTGCGCCTCCGCTCCATCCCATCGTACGATCATCACTCAATGTTATTTTCAACGCATCAGCTGCACTTGAATTAAGCGTCATTGTAATCGTCATACGCATCATTATTATTACGAACCACAAATAATAATAATATCTAATCTCCGTGCAATACTTCATTCTCCTTCGGTAAATTCAGAGCTGGGCGCTGGGTTTTAACTTCCAATTACACTCCCACGTCACTGGCGACTTGTCAGTCGCATGTTTACGGCCGGCTCTCAACGCTTCGGGCCGATGTGTTTATGCTGATTGAGCTCTGGGAGGGGAGTGAGCGTCGCGGAGTGTGCGACCAATCTCGCCGCTCACGCTTATCACAGTGACCCCAGACATAGATGGAGAATCCACTATCAGCACCCAATTAAAGCCATAGGCTGCACTGCAAATTTTAGATGTGTCTGTCCAGCCATCCATGCATTTTCTGAAACCGCTTAATCCCGTACAGGGTCGCGGTGAGCCGGAGCCTATCCCGGAAGAGATAGGGCGCAAGGCAGGGGGATACCGAGGATGGGACGCCAGTCCATCGCAGGGCACCTGGGGCAATTTTACTCAGTAGGCCAATTAACCTGGCAGCATGTCTTTGGACGGTGGGAGGAAACCGGAGTGCCCGGCGAAAACCCACGCGGACACGGGGAGAACATGCAAACTCCACACAGAAAGCCCCCCGAGCCGGGATTCGAACCCGGGACCTTCTTGCTGTGAGGTGGCAGCGCTACCCACTACACAACCTTAGATGTGTCTGTGCTTTTTAAAAATAATCGTCTATGCTTTAGAACGGGGGTTTTCAACCTTTTGCACCTCAAGGTACTCTTGGCCCACTTGAGTATGGTCTCCACGGACTGCTAGGTGGCGCTCGCGGCCCACGCTCATCACAGTGACCCCTTGCAAAGATAGAAAATCCGCTCTCATCAGACAATTACAGCCATAGGCAGCACTGCAATTTTATATGCGGGTGTTTTATTAAAATATTCGTATTTTCTTTGGAACAGGGCTTCCCAACCTTTTGCACCTCAAGGCACACTTGGCCCAATTTGGTCTGGTCTCCACGGACCACTGGGTGGTGCTGGCGGCCAACTGATGGGTCACGAGCCACTGGTGGAGAATGGCGGCGTTAGAAGATACCTCTTGAAAGCTGAAGCAACTGCATGGCGAAAGGGAGAGTGTGGCGTTCAGATACACTATCCTATAAGTGCGACGTGAGCCTAGTTTTAACGATCACACCGCTTATAAAGGTGGGGTCCACAAATAATGGCGGTGCTAGCCCATTGGCACACCCTCAGCAGAAAGTGGCTTTTTCTTTGGAGGGAGGCCCTTTCAATTCACAACAATTCTCGTGGTGAAACAGAAACGATATAGACAAAATATATACGTAGTGACCTAATGGAAATTGACACAAATTAGAGATGTGGTGAGATTAGAAATGCGAGAAATTGATTGGTTGTTATGTTATGTTCTTATAGGATATTTGGTTTGCCCATATTATTTAACGAAATTTTTGTTCGTTAATCCTTGGCTCCTGGAGCTGCTTGGGTCTCTAAGCTTTTGCTTGGGTCGCTTATGGCCTAGCGTCGCCGCTCTCCCCATGGTTCCAGGAAACCTCTTAGCAACGCTAAAATTATCCTGGCTCTATCTGCCCTTTGCTCACACTCTGCGCTCCATCCTAAGGGGCGATATTACATTGCAAATTCTGCTCTCTCTCGCGCTCTCATTTAAAAAACAGGCGCTAATGTAGAATCAGCAGCAATGTGAGGCGGCTGAGTAAATTAAACATGAAAATAAGTGGCTTTGACAACACAGCAAAAGCCATTTAGACCTAATGCAATGACATTAGTTTTTTTGTGTGCATGCCATGGTGTATTTATGCCAAAAAAAATAAGTCCTGCATTATTGAAGTGTTTTTTTACGCTACGGTGCCGATGTAAGTGGGTAACAGCACAGTTAAGCGGCAGGTCGGGTGTGGTGGGGTAAAGTGTAAGTACTCCGACATCTTCCAAGACGTCTGGCCAATGTAGAAGAATAGGCCAAACACCCTCCAGAGAGGCTCTGTAGAGCTCCCTCTAGTGGGGACTCTTCTGCCAGCAGTGGCTGTACGAAGACATTTCAGGGCTGCACCGTTACATATTTGACACATCAGCTCTTACTGAATATGTTGGCCTCAAAGGATTCCCAGCAGATAAATATCCGTGCCATGAATCTCAATCAATCAAGTATTTTACTGCCGCCCAGCGCATTCCGTCCCTAAACATTGCAGGTCACGTGTGATTATAACGCTGAAACGACAAACCGGCATATTCTGCCGGACGTCGTAAAGCGTTCATTGCCACGTAACAAGGCATCGATGGAAGACACGACCCGAATGCTTATTTAATGCAGGGGTTCTTAACCTTTCGCCCCTCAAGGCCCACTTGGATAATGGTCTCCACGGACCACTAGGTGGCGCTTGCGGCCCACTGATAGGTCGCGACCCACCGATTGAGAATGGCTGATTTAATGTACGGTCTCTCCTCGACTTACGACGGGGTTACATTCCGAGAACCACGTCGTAAGTCGAAAACAGCCTTACAGCAGTTTGTAAACAAAACAACCAGCTGCTCGACACCCGAACACAGACTGAGACCCGGACAATAATATAACAGGGTTACTGGGACGGCCATCGTAAGTCCGGGTGGTCGTAATTCGCATATGTCGTAAGTTGAAAAGCGACTGTATTGCTATTTAACCACCACGTGTTCAGACTATGCTACTGCAGGCGCCATATCGCGAGATGATGAAGCCGTTTGGAAACCCTGTAGAGCAGTGTGCCCCTCACCGGTTTCACAACACAGCCGCGGTTAATTTCCCATTCATTTCCAAGACACTCTTCTTTACAGAGATATGTATATACCGCGCATTTCCTTCGACGGCCACAGCGTCTTGCTCGGGAGTGATATTCGATGACGCGCCTCTGAGTCGACGTCTCTCTCAGGTCACGGCGTCCACTGCGCAGTGTGAGGGACGACGCGTGCAGCTCAATTCGGTTCGTGACGCGAAACGTCGGACATCATTTCAGACAACCACGAGGCACAATACCCAAGAAACACCGTAAAGCGCAGTGTGCCAACCACTGCTCCACCGCTCTAATGTGAACACGTGTTTAACAATATCATTTATGTGAATTCTAAGGTCTCCGGAGGATGCAGGAGTGAAGGCAATCCTAAGGGGAAGTGAAACGCTCGCCACTAGGGTAGACACCTGTTCTGTTTTTTCTTGGATCTTCCTCCTTTTAGAGGCAGCAGTCTTGGAAAATCTGTACGCTTTCAGGGAACAAGTCATTGAAATTTCAGCTTTATTTTTACCAGTTAATTATAAACTTGTGTTTTTGCCGTGGAGTGCTGATGTAGGTTTCCACGGCTCGATGCATGAGAATTGCTTTTCCAAGCTGTTATTATGGGATATGCGTGTCGAGCGCACCCCCACCCACCCTCTCCGCTTTGCGACGTTTCGCCTCCCACATTGGAGGCATCCTCAGTCTCAGAACAACCTGAGGATACCTCCAACGTTGGAGTCGAAACGTCGCGAAGGAGAGAGGGGGTGAGCGAGCGCTCGACTCGGCTATCCAGAAAGAACAGCCTTGGAAAGCAATTCTCAGTTACCCATACAGTCCCGTCTCTCGTATTCTGTTTACCCTCCACGGTGGTGTCCCGGGGTTTTGAATTCCTCCGAGGTGGCAACTCTACTCGGCACTCGGCACACACACAGCTGCAGGCCCCGCAGCAGTCTCGCGATAGCACGTCCAAGCCCCGTTATCGGCCGCGCGAGTGACGGCCGTCAATAACGAGACATGACGCGGGCAATTAAGATAGGCCCTATCATAATTGGTCCTTGGCACGCAACCGCGCAAGTCGAAGCGGACACATTACGGGAGGCAGGAAACAAGCGGGGTGACGCGTTCATCGCACTAGAAGCACGCACGGAGATGTCACTCATTGGATTGTGGAAAAAGGAATCGTTACCTGTTCAAGGTAACCTTTTTATTTTTGCATTAAATTAACGACGTGGTTTTATTTTTTGGTGGCTGGGCCGCACAGCGTTAGGATGCGTAGCTCACAGGCAGGTTGTGAGTTCAAATCCCGGTTGGGGGTCGATTCAGCCCACCATTCCTCCGTGGTCAAGAAAACACGAGTACCAATTTACAGTGAACTCAGCAACGTGTTGACTGCGCTCGCCCTAGCAGCGTGGAATTTCCACCACCACCGGCCCAAGACTGAGCAGGAGATGAGCGCCGCCCCCGCGCGCAATCGATCCGGGAAACACACTTTGATATTTGACCTCTGATTTTATATTGCACACGTACCACACACACACACACAGGCTGAAACAGAAGGCTTGTCAAATCCCAATGCGTTCACAGTTGAAGACCGCAGTGGGCAGAGCAATGGCATCCTTGGCAATGATCGAAGGGGCGCGTCTAAGCACGCAAGCTCCCCGCGTGTCCCAGACACATCAGCGCACTCACCGCAGCACTCGCAGCTGTGCAGACAAGTCAATACATCCCCGGCTAAAGCCTTGCCCGCCTCTTGAAAGAAGCAAAAGCCAACTATAACCCGCAGCGGCAGTTCTCCTGGGCGGTAGGTCTCAACATTTTCCCGATTTCTCTCGCGGTGGGGTCCGTCTGCTCGGCGAAAGTCAAAGGAGGACAATGGCCTCACGGAGCTTCTCGCTACGAGACAAACGCTTCACCGTGGCCCGTACGAGGATTATGACCGCAGGTTTCTCACGAAGGAAGCACTTCCACTTCCAGACCGCCTGCAACAAATTACCGCGGAGTTCAAACCCACGCCACCGCGTCTTGCTTGAGCAATCCTCTCTCTCTCTCTGTGCGGTTAATGAAAAAAACCTCCAAAAATGCCCCGCGGAAAGGGGAATACTTTGTGCCGATGTAGGTTTTCACGGCTCGATGCGGGACAATTGCTTTCCAAAGCTTGTCTTTCGGGGTAACCGTGTCGAGCGGCAGCCGAGGATACCTCCAACGTGGGAGGCGAAACGTCGCGAAGGAGAGAGGGGGGAGAGCGTTCGACACGGCTATCCTGAAACAACAGCTTTGGAAAGGGGAATACTTCCCCCCCTCCTACGATGTTTGATGTATTGTGTTGTGCCGCGAATGCTAGTGGGAGGACCACGGAGAGGAGCGAACGGTGTGGAAACATCCGGGGTACAGACGGCACATCGGTCCGAGCAACGTTATATCTTTCAGCCGAGTGGGAGAGATATTTCGGCACGGAAATCAATTCATCGCCAAGTGAAACTGTAAATGTGGCCAACTCAAAGACAATTGGCATCTGCGGCAATTGAACCGCCGAGGCGCGGAATTGTTTACAGAGTAACAATTGGAGATTGCACGTAATCAGCTCGGCACTTAAATAAAATAGCTGCTGATGAGCCCCGCTAGGTTAAGTGGCAAAATCATGTTGGATGGGAAAAGAAAACAGCCGTTTATGCAGTAAATTGCATGCTTTGTACTCTGCAGAACAAGGCCTTCACAGGCACTGTGTGAGGAAATCAAATTACGCACACAGATGTTGATTTTTTTTGGTGGTTTTTGCTGTTGTTACATTTCTAACGTTCCATGTAAGAATGTAAAGCTGCAGCCATTCAATGTCTTGGGCCAATACTGACAGAAGAACATCCAAAAGAGGGAGCTCACGAAAGCCCCCTCCCTCGCAATGGTATTTTGGTCTAGTTTTCCATGTCCGCTAGACATTTTTGAAGCGGTAGAAGAACCAGAAATGCCAATTGACTAACCGCTGTGCTCCAATTTACACCATCCCTCGATATACGGAAGGGTTACGTTTCTTAAAATCCCAATGTTAAGTGATTTTCCGAACGTGGGATTACATTTTCCAAAAGCATGGCAGTATTATAAAGGTACAGTTTAGTATATTATTGAGATGAACATTTTCTGTTAGAGCGCATTTTACTTCCGTATATCAAAATCGAGTCCCGAATGACCGATTTTCATTTCAGGCGTTCTGAGAGGATGCCTGAGGGTGCTTCCAACCAGCTAGGCGAAACGTCGCGAAGGAGAGCGGGGTAGCGCTCGACACGACTATCCCGAAAGAGCATCTTTGGAAAGCAATTCTCATGTATCGAGCCGTGTAAAACCTACATCAACGCGTTGCACCATTGTCCCAACTGTGCCGAGAGATGGAATTGGCGATTGCAAGTGCAGTGTGCTAATCATTACACCAGGACAGCCTCCCCTACTCTGCATCGCATGCCCTAGTAAACATTGTCCCAGTGCCAATTATCGTCGCTTCAGCAGCGACTGCCCTAATAATGTAAACTGCAGGGGTTACGGCGCTGTGATTTACTTCACGGCTCTTCCTGCAGAGACCCGTACTGAGGCCTGTGCCAGGGCGATTGCAGACACTAAACCCAATAGCCCCCTAATGTTCTCGTGACCACTTCACGCAGCAGTGAAATACACCCCCTGTATAGGTTCAAGAGCGTGTCTTGTGCCGCTGCCAAACATGGGGAAAGACATACGCAACCAGCTACCCTCCCTCGTCAAATCACCATGAGGTATGTATGGTCTATCTGCTGTCTGAGAATTGCTCTCCGTAGCTGCTCTTTGAGGGTAGCTGTGTCGAGTGTTCCTTCTCTCTCCTTGGCGACGTTCCGCTTCCCACGTTGAAGGCATGTATCAGGCTATCTCGAAAGAGCAGCTATGGAGCTCAATCAATTCTCATACATTTAGCCGTGAAAACGTACGTCAGTTTATCCGCTGCCTAGTCTCCTCGTCATCAATACCATAAGCTATTGTCGATCCGCTTTCTGAGAATTGCTCTGCATAGCTGCTCTTTCAGGAAAGCTGTGTCGAGTGTTATTCTCTTGCCTTCGCGACGTTTCGCTTCCCACGTTGAAGGCATATATCAGGCTATCCCGATAGAGCAGCAATGGAGAGCAACGAATTCTCATATCGGCTGTCTATGCTTCCTCGTCATCAACATCACCATGAGCCAGTGTCTATCCACTGCCGGATGAAGGCCTCCCGAAGCCATCGGGATCCCTCACGGTCCTGCGATGCCACAATCCATCAGAACTCGACACGCGATCTGCGCTCCATCTCCGCGTCGGTGGTCCTGTTGGGTGTAATCTCCCCCGTGGCTGCCATCTGTCAAGTCTTACCAGTTGGCCATCACTGTATCCCTTTTAGTGATGTGTCCAGCCCAGCCCAGCTTACTTCCCTTCACAGTCAACACCATGTCGCTCGTATATATACTCTTGTCCTGATCCATATGTTCATTTGTCTGCCTCCCGGTGTATTTCCGAGCAGGTATGTCAGTGCGATTCTTGGCGCACTTTTCAGCGTTTGTTACACGTTCCTTCGGAATCGTGCGTGTTTCTGATCCATGTGGCCCGCTGGGAGCGAGCTGTGGATTAAATAGGGCACGATAGAATGATGGTCGCGCTTCACAAACAGCTGCAAAGTCGTTCTCGAAATAAACATGAGCAAAACAATACGCGAGAATTTTCCAAAGCAAAATAAAAATATCTGTCGGACGGACGCAGTAGGATATCACAGGGGAATATCTGTGCCCCCATCCCACGCATTCCCCCATCAAACAAGAAAACTGATAAAAGGCCAACAATACAGAGTGAAACAAAGCTAGTCACGCCACCAGACAGACCTGCCTGTCTCTGAATTTCACTGTCAAATAAAAGCGTTCCTATATTTAATTTCCGAAAGCAGCCATCGTTTCAAGGCTACTCGAATCAATATCGATCGTGAAACAAAAGCCACGTATTGCATCCCACGTGACACGAACACAGATACCCGTTGCTGCGGTCACGAATCTGATTATTGAGAAAAAGCCTCACGGTATTTGTGGTGAAGGTTTGAGTCCTCCATGCGTGACAACCCATTACTCTAAAAATACCGGCCATGACAGGCCATTCTGTCACATGTCGTATAGTTAATTACCGCTCATTAGCATATTTTTTCGTGTATACATATCAAATTTAGGGCAAGGCATGCAATCCTTGATTAAATGGGATGCCTGTGGCTTTAAGAAAAATTAGCCCCGGGGTTGGTTACGGTTCACAGTGACATTCAAATGGGATGCACGTCTCGGGCCACATGTGTTCCGGGATACACAAATGACCCTGGGTGTCTTGCTGGATTTACAGAGATGCAATTCATTTCTTGCCAGGGCACGGCCAGACAGAGGGCAAACCCATAAATTTTAACTGCAACAATCCGGCCCTCCCTTTACCCTCCAGGCGCGGGATTATCTATCAAGTAGCAGCCACTCTCACACTGTATGTTGCCGGACCACAGAGAGACTCTCGTTTGTTGACGCCCAGACTTGTCACAGGCAAGTCCGATTAAACACACACTGTATCTCGACTCGTCCCACCAAGCTGGTGATTCCATAAGGGGTATTGGTTCACCTGGGCATCAATGTAGAAGCGTTCACGTCGCGATCCCTGTCGAGTAAATACTTGGTATTACCTGCAAATACTACCAAACACTTCGAAGCCGAGCTGAAAGACAACGATGTCCAGAAGCTGACCATCGTGCTTCGAAGAATCGCAAAGAAGAAGAATGGGAAACTGTCATATAACCATCACGCTTCGAAGAATCGAATCGAATTCGAATTGGTTCACCTCAAGGTGCATATGGCCTGGCACATGCGCCGTGGTGACGTCACCTGTACACAGCGCAGCAACGTGGCGCGGAGATCACGTTCGAGTGCATGCTGGCGGTGGCTTGCAGTGGCAGGAGTTTGAAATTCTCACGATAACGCTTCGCAATAATTCTCAAAGAGAATGGTCTCTCCGAGTCCATCTCCTTAACCACGACCTTGACCCTACACCCCGGAGCGACCCGCTGAGTGTACAGCGCTGCTCACACAGAGCTTCCTCTCCGTGTTCACCTCATAATCCTTAGCTCTTACCCTTTAACCCCAAAACCCCTCAAACCCTGACCTAACCAGAAGAGTGTCTCTCAGTGAGAGCTCGCTCTCCGAGTCGTCTCCTAACCACAATCCTAACCCTCAACCAGCCCAGGACGCAAACCGCAGTGTGCGGAGCATAGCTTGCCGTGACCTCGCTCTCCGTTGTGGTACGTTGTGATTTTAAAGATTGCTCGCACTGGTTAGTTGGAAAATGTGTTGTACCGCAGGAATTCCGCATCCAGGGCTTGCCAGCTCGATGGGTATTTTCTGCTGTAATAATATGCATCAATCTCTCTTTTGCCGCTACGCAGCCACGCACTCCTAATTAGATAGCACCGCCACAGACTTTACACAGGCTTCAAAGCTGACTGTAATGGTGACAAAGCGCACCTCCAAAACATTCTAGGGCGCTGTTCCTTTAGTCAACAGTGGGATTCTGTAAACGTTATAAAGCGTAATCCTCACGATTGTATTACGCTGCCACTGAACTGATTGCGAATGGTTTGCGAAAGTATTGAAGAGAAGGCTGAAGTTTTGTTCGCAATTATTTAGCGGAATGTTTTGTCAGGCGAACTTTTGAAAAATCACTAACATCAAATCACAGAGAAATGCC
Organism: Geotria australis; assembly: GCA_036362915.1. Taxonomy (NCBI): domain Eukaryota; kingdom Metazoa; phylum Chordata; class Hyperoartia; order Petromyzontiformes; family Geotriidae; genus Geotria; species Geotria australis. Next base: position 6,068,645 of record JAZEWU010000013.1, read on the forward strand.
ACTTTATAACCACGGGATATGGCTCTTCAGGGGGTCGATTACTGATACCGTCACATTCAAACTCGTGTGAAGAAAGCACACATTTCAAGAAAAGTGGGAAATCTAAACTACGTTTGCAGATATTGCTTCAAATTAAAAAAAAAATGTGCCACCAACGTCACCCAAGAGACTAGTACAACAAACCCGACCACACACACATTCACTTTGATAAAATGGTAATTTATATAGCTGCGAGTGTACAGGTCTGTGTATAATCCCGTATTTATGAGCCATCATAAAAGCCAGCCGAGGCCCTGCTTAAAAGGGAAGGGTGGGTGGGTGGGGGGCATATGGACTCTGAATAATTAATGCAGCTGTCCTGTCAGTACATCGCTGATGCTTTACTGCAGACGGGGGGCCCAATGCTCACGAGGAGAAATCTGGCTTCTATAGCGTGCACCAGGCCGCAATTGCACTGAACCCGGCTGTCTCTAATAACCCGAGAGTGGCCGGACCGCCTGTGTCACATCAGCTGTCTCACGATGCTGACATCACCCGGCTCTAGTTGCCTCGCCATCCCAAGGGCTCTCTAATTGTATTTTATTATTTGCGGGATTTTTTTTATTGTTGGGTTTCCTAGTAAGTTAAATTAAGGCGGCGAGTTTAGAGTGACGTGTGGAAATTGATTTAAAAAAAACTAAACTGGTTTCACTTCCCCCTCCCCAAGCCATACTTGTGTCGTTGCAAAGTCTGAAAAGCTTGTTCTAGAGCAGGACTGGGCAAGATACAGCCCGTGGGTCGAATCTCTGTCCGTC
>JAZEWU010000013.1:6096892-6113891 GCA_036362915.1 Geotria australis
GGCGCTGGATTGTCTTGTTTACTGATGTAACGTTGCGGATCCCAAACGGCTGCGTTAAACCAATTTGTATTAGCTCGCGCGTAACAGGGGATATTCAAGATCATGTCATGATCCCAGACTTACACGATAGAACAAAAGCGTTGCTACTAATTAAGGTGAGTAAATGTGCAAAGAGTAGGCAGCGGCATTCCGAGCGATCACAAAGCACTTGCCAGACATTTGTGCATAACTAACATACCTACGACAACCAACACCTGAACCAACTGAAGGGCAATGCTCAAGCCAGGTGCTGTGCGTGAAAAAAAATGTGAATAACTCTGCCGACCATGTAATGCCCCACAACATCGATAACCCGCACACCCACAATGATTTCACATTACCAATGGCAATGACCTGTGGATCTCAACGCACCTGCGGCCATTTACAAAAACGCGCCACGCAGTGACTCGTGAGCGGCTGAAGCGTCGACAGAACGGCTTAGCGGGGGAAAAGGAAATCAACAAAAAAATAGAAATAGATTTAAAAAACACACACAATATGCAAGTCGTCACACGGCACGCAAGCGATGGTAGCCGACGAAATATGTCACGACACGTACCCGTCACCGCGTGGCCCCGGCGTGCGAAATCAGGCGGAGAAGGTTCGGGGTTTTCTGTTTTGGTGGCCGCGGTGGCGGCAAGCGCGTCGCGCTCCGCCGCGCGACTTACGACGGCGGACGCTTGTGGCTCGTCTCCTTCCGCGGAAGCAGTCTCGATTAAAAACGCCGCCCCGCCGAGTTCCGACGCGGCGGCGAGGGCCGCCAGCTCGCGGCGCGGCTCCCCCCCGTGGGGGCGTCGCTATGTCGACGAGCTGCTGTCCGCCGCGACCGCCGGCTCCGGCCGCTCCTTGACGCCGACGCACCCCGGCGCCTTCTTCTCCTCGGTCGGCGGCGTCTCCGCCTTCTCGCCGCCGGTCGCCGGCTCCTTGACGAGGATCGACAGCACCTTCGGCTGCGACGACTCCTCCTTGCCCTTCGGCTTGTCGGCCGAGTTGTTCTTGCACCTCTGCTTGTAGAACTTGAGTTTGACCTTGGGGTGCGCGCCCGACTCCGGCCTGCCCCCGGGCGGCCTGCCGCCCTCCTGAGGCTTTCCCGCCGCGGGCATCTGCGCGTTGGCAGCGGGCCCGGCGCCTCCCCCCGACGCCGCCGCCGCCGCCGCCTTGAGAGACGCCTCGGAGGAGGCCGAGACCGGCTGCCCGTCCGACGCCCGTTTGCCCTCGGCCGGCGCCGCGGCGTTCTCCAGCCTCGGCTTCTTCGGCGGCGGAGAGCCGGGCGTCAGCGAAGGCTCCCTGTTCAACTTGGGCCGCCCGCGCTTGCGTTTGACCGGGACGGCGGCGCAAGCGGCGGCGGAAGCGGCGGCGGCGGGGGCCTCCGCCGATCCCGCCGGCGCCGCGGGCGGCGCCGCCGTCACCGCCGCCGCGGCCAGGGAGAACGGCAGCTTCACGACGATGCTCTTGACGTAAGGTCCGGGCTGCTGGTCGTTACGAGGCCTCCCCCGTCCCCTCACGAATCCCCCCGCGGCTTCCGTCAGCGCCCGGCCTCGGCCCCTGCCCCTGCCGCGGCCCCTGCCCCTGCCGCGGCCTCTGGCCCGGCCTCTGGCTCGCCCGAGGCCCCAGCAGCTGGAGGAGGCGAAGGGGCGCGGCAGGGAGCCGTTGCCCCTGCCGTCCGAGCCCCCGCGTCCCGCCACCGTGAAGTCGAAGTCCTCGGGCTGCAGGGTGGTCTCGCCCGTCTTGCCGAAGTAGGCGCGAAGCTCCGCGTGCGAGCGGAACTGCTTCCCCACCGGGCTGCAAGCAGAGCGGCACCGCGATACCGTCAGCGATTCTCTCTCGGTATGTAGGCCGACGGTTGCCACCTGTTCCCGATTTGCCCAGATTTTATTTTTTTTTCCCCCCAAAAATTCGAGTCTGCCCCGGACTCGGTTCGTCAGATCGCCTCGTGCACACGGTGTTTAACCACCGCACCGCAGGTCACTACACACCTCTGTATGCTTATTACCGCTCACTGCTCCGCTTTGCAATTCCCTCCTATTGTACATTTTCAAAATTCTTACAATAACCTTGCTCAGCTCCAAGTAATAGTCTTACCGGCGCTTGGTATTTGTATCGTTGGGCCTGTGCTCAGCAGCCGTGATTTTAGCAAATAACCAACAATGTTTATAGACAAATGATAGATATATAAATCATGGATTCTCACTCAAAGATTCTTAGGGTAGCGCTCATTTCCTGTTCACAGCTTGAAACCAGTCGTGGCCATTCCACATTCGCGTCCACTGGTGATGTCCTCCAAAGTCCTGATTTTACACCGCTCAATGCTTGTACACGTAGTGGCGTAACAATTCACATTGACATGTTCCACTGAGCCACCAATCCCCACTGAGCCACCAGAGGTGGCAACACAACAGCACGCACAGTTCATGGAGACAACGACAGACGGGGGAATGCATTGTGGAGCGCTGCACATGAGATATATCGATAAATATAGGCGATTCCAACTCGAGCATTTTTCTTATCATGACCTTCGACATTGCACCCAGTCGATAGTTTATTTGATCAATTATTATGCAATGCTGTGTGTAAATGTTTATTTTTGTTTGGTTAATTTGTTATTTTAATATATTTTTACGTATTTTTGTCAATTCGCGTGTTTTGGTGTGTCGCGGGAATCCCGTGAAGAGCTTGCAAGCTCACTGGGTTTTTTTTCTGCTGTAATAATAAACATCCATCTAAGAGTAACGTTGGGCCCAACATCGTCACGTGGCTGGTACCGTCCGCCCAACCATCGGCCGGACGTTCCACGTCTCCCCGGTGCACGCACACGTCAGTCGGGGCCACCCGCACACAGCCGACTTGCCGAGAACTCACTTGAATATGTACACGTCGTACTTCCCCGCGGAGCGTCCGGCCTTCCTCTGCTTGAGCCGCCTCACCCAGCCCTCCGGGAGCGACGGGTCGTCGAACAGCGGCGGCGCGGGGCCCCGGCTGGGCCTCCTCCGCTTCGGGTGCACCGACACGCTGCCCGTTCCCATGACGACGCTCTCGATGATGGCGTCCACGGAGTTGGCGCTCGCCCGGCCGCCTCCGCCTCCGCCGCCGCCGCCGCCGCCCGCCATCGCCGCGGCCGAAGCGGCGTCGCGCAGGAACAGCACGTCGCAGTCGTCGTCCGACTTGGCGGCCGCGGCGGTGGCCTTGGCGTCGTCGGAGACGGAGGCGTTGTCGGCGGCGGAGGGGTCCGGCTCTTTTGCCACCACCACCACTTTCACCGTCGCCACCCCCGCCGCAGCCGCCGCCGCCGCCGGTTCTTCATTGTCGGTTTTGTTGTCGCTCGCGGCCTCTTTGCAGAGCTTGTCGCCGTTCGCCTGGCCGGGGTTCGCCGGCGGCTCGCTGCGAAGCGCAGGATCGCGCGAGGTGTTACGGAGCGCGCGCGGCGTTACCTCTTCACCGACTCGCAACAAAACCGACTGAGCAGGGCTCCGCGCCTCCGAATCAACGGGTGCAACGCGCGTTACAAGAATAGATTATTATTATTATTACTGGGAGGAGGGGCCCCCCATCCAGCGGCGGATTGACGAAAGGGATGCCGCGTGTGCGCGTCACCGGTGGAACGCGGGACGCAGAGGCGACGCTTAGATATCAAAACTCATAATTCGTTGTAATAGCCCGACGTTTAGCTATGCACCTGTAATGTGATGTACGTGAACTCGTATCGGTGACATAACCCAGCATTTACACGTGACCTAATTATCAGTTGGGAGTTTCAACAATTTGGTGGAGATTTCCAGGCCAATATCAATCCATCGCTCGATAAAGGCCTCCCCATGCCGTGCCGGGCATTGAGGTTGCTTGGCTTTATTTGACCACGCTGGTCAGTCAAGGGGTTGGTGAGGGTGGAGTGTAACTCAGGACTGGTTTAGATGTGACATGCCGATGATTTGTCAGCTATGGCAGGGAATCGAATTCAAGTCTCCGGGTTTTTAATGCAGTCTACTAACTGCTATTCCAACACTGCAACCGAATCTGGATACGGACATTACAGTTGTTAGACGTTAACCGGTAAACAATTATATCCAGTTTTATAAAAATATATTATTATAATGTGCATTTTTTTAAATCGTTAAATAGTAAGTTGTACAATGTTTTTTTTTTAATCCGTTAAATTGTTAAGCAATGTATATCAAAATGTACTTGACACGTAGGTGATCATATTGTAGTTTGCAGTGTTGAATTCAGAAAGCTAAGAACATCCATCGTTGTTATGGGCAGACAAAATCAATTGTCATTACTATTATCAAATACACACAGTGACAGGAGGATTGCACGAGATGGGCAGGCATTTATTCGTAAATATTGCATCAATGCTAATGATTTTTAGACCAAGGTTTTTTTCCCCCCCCATCGGAATGCGTTTTTATTTTGATGCTGGCGGTCATAATTTAATTTTAAAGGAACGGAAACACAAAACCTCGGAGCTTGTGTAATACACAATGGAATGTAGAGTCGCACGAACGCAGTTTGAATGCGTTATTGAAAATGTCAATGTCAGCAAACGGCGTGTGTTATGAAAAGAGACTTTACGAATGCCGCAACACAATTCCGGCAATTTTACAATCACGGTCGGCCCGCACGATCTTATTTATTGCGTCGGCAGGCGAGCGACGCGAACGAAGCTAAAAACGCATTCGCGTCGCGTCGCACGCGCGCCAGGAAAAGGCACGGAAATAATTCGAGGCGGATGAAAAATATCGCGCGTCTAAAAATACTGCATACCCGTGGCAGCAGAAGAAGAAGAAGAAGAATAATTGCTCGTCACAAAACAGGGTGAGCGGCCGCCGAACGAATGAGCGTGCACGCACCGCACGCGCGCTCCGACGCCGACGCCGCGAACCGCCGCGAACCACCGCGGTGCCCCGGAGCAACAGCCGCGACGGGGGCCGCCAAGAATTCAATAGCGTCACCTCACCTCAACTCCACCACTCCATTTGCAGTCGCTGCCATCTTTGCGGTCGCTCGCGCGATCCGAGGAGGGGATGGTGGCGGAAGGCGGGGGGGGCGGCGGCGGCGGGACACGGCGAGGGCCCGCCCGCTGTCAAGCACAACCACGAGATGGCACCAGCGGCGTGGCAACAGACGCACGGACAATAAAACCGGTCAGCGGCGAGCGAGAGTTGAGAGAGGCTTAACCCACCCGTGCGCGCCCGACCGCCCGCCCGCCCGCCCGCCAGCCCACCTGAGAGATGTGACCCAGTTATCGGCGATGCGACCCTGTCACGCGGTTGACGCGGGTGTTGTTTGGGAAGGCCCCATGGGGTCGGAGACGCGAGCCGGCTCACCGCCCGTGCCGGATGAGCGACCGAAGTTGTCGCGGATACAATCCGGCGGTCACAGATGTAACGATAATATTAATTTTACATTTGTAACGCGCACGTGTTCATTCACTGTCGAAGGTACACGCACGACGAGAGGACGACTCGGAGGCGCGAGGAAAGCGCAGGGAGGCGGACGAGGCAGCCAGGCGGTTTTGCCGGCGCCATATTGCCACACACTGCTTCCTATAAATTATGATGTTATCAGCTAAATAATTAATTAGTGTTTTTTTTTACTTGTGGCAGCCGGTTGTCGGTGATGTAATCTGATACCTTGATACGCGACGGTGGTGTCTGTAATGTGGAACGACGCAGAAAGATACGAGACGTTAATCGGTGATATAATATCATACTTTTCACACATGGTACCTGACGCAGGCCAAGATTCAGCGACGTGATCCAGTTATGAGAGGTTTTCCCGCGATCAATTCACCCGGATTGCAACCCGGTCTCGTCAGATCTCCCAAGATAAGCAGGTTCGAGCCTGCAGAATGCTTGACTGGTACATCTGCCTGCATCATTCATGGCACCAACAATTTCGATGACGAAAATTTCCATTGACAGTTTCATCAACAATTAGAAATAATCCGCAAAGCTTTGTCAATAGACTGCTGCATGAAGGCCTCCCCAGGCCTCCCCATGCCTATATTGGAAATCATTAGCACCCTCTGGCCAAGTGAGGCTATATTAACCCCACTGAGTAAAGCAGGGTTTCCCAGGTCTCAGACCCTGTGACCTGCCACAGAACCACATTTATACATGTACGATTCACGGATCCATATTGTTAACTAAACATCTAGCATGCTGTTAAAACGTCCATCCATCCATTGTCAGAAACCGCTGAATCCTGTACAGAGCCGGAGCCTACCCCGGCGGACACAGGGCGCAAGGCAGGGCTATATCCAGGATAGGACGCCAGCCCATCACAGGGCCGTTAATCCTACATGATTTAAATGTATACAGCATTTGCCGAGTGTCGATTTTTGACACTTCGTGACACCGTCACTTTGTGACACTGTCAGGTCAAAAAAGGATTGTCTTATGGATAAAACCAGTCCCCATCATCGGAATCAGGAGTTTCCACCACTGGCTCCGGGCTGTTAACGGGAGTTGAGCACCACCTCTACGCCGCTTTTAGCAGGGATAACTTTGACATTGAAGGTGACATCATCTCAAGGTGGCTTTTAAAGAAAACTAAGCATTCGTAAACACACATTCTCTGAGAATAATATTTCGTGAACGTTCTTAATCGCTTATTAGCATTTTATTTTCAATTCCCCCTAAAAATAAAAAAACTCACGCAAAAAATAATTGGAAACTACAGTAAGCGACAATAATAATAAAATAACAACAGAAATGTTTGTGGTTCACATAGTTTGTATTTTTCCTAATGACTTTTTAGCTGGCCAGGTGGCCTCAGCGGTTGAGCGAGCAACTCGCAATCGGAAAGTTTGCGAGTTCAAATCTTCGTTAGAGGTTGCCTCGGCCCATCAACATCCTCCATTTGGGGGGGTCGATAAAATAAAAACCATTTTGTGGTCAAATCAACAGCGGTTGTTCTATGGAAAGACTTGCTCCCACCATAGGCATATGGAATGTCTATCGCTGGCTGAGAGCTGTCACCAGCAACCCAGTGTAGCTGCACGTTGCTATTCACATGACAACATACTAATGATGATGCCTCCAACGTGGGAGGCGCAATATCGCAAAGGAGACAGGAGGAATGCTCGACACGGCTGTCCCGACAGAGCAGCTATGGAGAGCAATTATCATTGAGGGCGATTCTCACACGGACACTCATTCAACACTTGTCCGTGCCACAGAAATGAGGAATCTCCACCGGTTCACCCAGTGCGTGTCTGAGCAGCAAGATGGCTTTAACGATTGATGATTGCTGGCTCTGTGAATAACATCGGCGTGGGGTTTGCTAGGAGGGTGGGGGCCACCCCCCGCCTGGTGGCCCCCTCCCTCCTCATCCCCCACCCCTTCATCCGCCCCGCCCCCTCCCCACGTACGACGCGATGACGTCACCGCGGCACTACTTTCTGCCTTAAGACGGGAAAATGGAGGCAATCTCGCTGTTTCGTGCAGAGGGAAAGAGGGAGGGACTCTTTGAACAAGTGTTCGCAATGAACTTTACAATCGAATGTCACACCTACCCCCCACCACCTTTAAGCGTGCTACGATATACGGAAGGCTGCTTTGCCCTACGTTGAAGGAATTAAATAAAAATGTGCTGTGCAGCGCAGCCGTGGAAATGTGGCATTTTATTTATTTATTTATATTTTCTCTGTTCAACACGGCTATTATATACTGTTCTGTGCGTATAACACGCGGGGAGGCGTTTTGGGTGCAGTAGTGAACACGATGGGCGATGGGACTGTTGGCATTGCGTTAAATTATTGAACGTCACCAACAGCCGAGGTCGATCCACTGCTGGATGAAGCCCTCCCCAAGCCACCCCAACCTGTGATCCTGCCAACGCAGCAATTCATCCGACACCTTCACGCGAACTGATCCCATCGCTCCATCTCCCCGCTGAACGTCCTCTGGGAGGCGTTCCATGCTCTGGCTGCCACTCCCTTATTATCCTTGACCATCATCCGTTCGAGTGACGCGTTCTGTGCTTAACCCTGCATGAATGTTTCTCAAAACTTTGTCTGATGGTTCCTTTAACCTGCGTGCGTACTCTAATCCCGATATTGTCCCGATGTAAGTTTTCACGGCTCGATTCATGATTGGTGCTCTTCAGAGCCGTTCTTTCGGGATAGCCGAAAGAACAGCTCTAAAGAGCTGGCGCTATGCCTCCAACGTGGGAGGCGAAACGTCGCGAGGGAGAGATGGAGATCGCTCGACACGGCTATCCCGAAGGAACAGCTCTGAAGAACCCCTGCTCTAATCCACACGTTCCTCTGATTGCAAATGACATCCCAAGGCTGGGTCTTGCCATGAACGATACGTCACGGCAGGCAGTAATGCGCACTGATTGCAAAACGTTATTCATCAGGAACACTGGCGTGTTGCTTTTAATTTTCACGATGCAATTCTACGCTACAGCAAGCGATATCTGAGCCACAAGTCTCGTCGCCTGCTCCACCCCCATCACCAACCAGCACTGAACAGAGTGGTGAAGTTGCTCTGAACACTGCCTTGTGATCGGCTTTGCTACGAGTTTATTTGCGAAAGGACAAGCGACACCCACCGCTGATAATTCACTCACGATCGAGGGGAGGACGCAGCCATTATTTCAGAGGAGAGGGCAAGGTGCAAAATGTGAGTCACGCTCAACAAGCGCTACGTCCTTCGCGGCTGCCGCGCTGACGCAGAGAGCTGCTCTTTCCAGTTAGCCGTGTGGACCGAAAGTGCAGGTCTTAAGAGCAAATCGCATACGTCGAGGCTTGAAAACCAACATCGATACAATGTGAACACTTTCAGGGCTCTGTTAATGGGATGAGACATGACTGGAAGCAGCGGTTTTTTTTAACACTAGATTAGAGAAAGATCTCTCCAATTTTCCCCTCTGGCAAAAAGCGGTAGTAGTAATTTTTTTTGCACGAGGTAAACAAAGTCTATGTCGAGACCGTCCGGGCAATCTCACCTGTCAACGCGTGCATTCGTAACCTCGGGTGGAGCTCGTGACGCACTCGTGGCATGGGATTGACAGCTTGAGACGCACCACCAATGCATTAACCTCTGGACGTGTTTACATTTTGCTAGATAAAAAAAAGTCGCAGATTACATTCGAACCGTCATCGCATCGCTGCGGATTTGCTATTCCGCTGGCGCCACGGCAAAGCGCCTTTGTGGTCTTCCATTTAGAATGTACCTTGAAGTGTGCCTGGCCCGTGCGGACAACCTTCCATTGGTTCGAATACCAAAGGTATCCGATCCGAGCTGCCTGTGCTCGCTATTTCTTTGAGCAATTCCACCCAGCTCTCTCTCTTGAATGCTTCAAAGCACATCATGAAGTATGCTGCAGGATAATAACGTTGAAAAACGTTACACGTGAGTGAGAGGGAGTGGGGATTTGTCGCGTTCGTCAGGCACGGCGAACATCAGTGGCGAGCGATATCTGAGCCGACCATGTAGGTTCAGATATCAGAGTTTCAATGACTTGGTCTGTACTGATGTAGGTTTACTGAACGCTCCTGACAAAAGAACTTGAGAATGATTTAGGAAGATCTGTGGCTAATAGAAAGAAAGTCCTGCCTGAGACGGTCCGATGCCCGCCTCGCGCGCCTTTCTGTGTGGAGTTTGTGTGTTCTATCCCCCTGTTCTGAGTTGGTTTCCTTCGGGTTCTCCGGTTTCCTCCCACAACAACAAAAAATTACAATTAATTGGCCGATAACATCACAATATACAGGATGCAGTATGTGGCTGGGGATAACAGGACAGGTGGAAACCCTCCCAACACGCTGACGTTGTGTATGGCTGCCCGGAATAATAATAATAAAAAACAAAGCAACACAAATTAAATGATTAAGGCTGCTTCGAATATACTGAACGATGATGTTACACGATTCACTGCACACCCACATATGCGGCGATTTTAACGGTCCTTGGTATAGGCGCAGCGGCGCTATCTATCCACTTCAAAGGTAAGTGCAATCGTGCTGTACGTACCACTTACGGCTCGAGTGAACTCCACAAACAGGTGTGAAATTACAAACGCTCAGCGGCGTTGCTGGAGAGCGCCGGTAAGTCTTGCCAAAGTTTAACGCCCGCGAGCGAGGTGATGCCCGCTCCCTAATCCAGCTCTTTGCAGGAGTGAGGGCTTCTGTGGGCTTTTCGCACCAACTGTTCCACTGGAAATTCGTTCAGCGCAGTCCTTGAACATCTTCAAATCTAGTCTTAAGACTTATTTGTTCCGTAAAGCCTTCAAGCCGTCCTGTCAGGACTTCTGATGCGGCTCGGCGCTGTCGTGCCAGGTTGTTGGCTCTCTTCATACCTGCACCTCTTTGGGAGCATTCGTTCCTTCCTCTGGCACCTTTTTCGGAAGCATTCGTTCCTTCCCCTGGCTTGGATTGTTGGAGTGGGTTATCGGTATCGGTGCCGTGCCGAGATGTTGGCTCTCTCTCTCTCTCTTCCGATCTGTGTCTGCTAGGGGACATTTGTTCCCTCCTTGCTTGTTGTAGAATTATTATTAGTTTCCCTGTTGAATTTTCTTTTGTCCTTTGTCTTATAATTCGTTGCTACCGCTTGACTCTCAGTTTTCTGTCTCCCCGTTGTTGTTGTGCCGTTCTCTCCACAGCTCGGAAAAAAAAAAACCCCAAAAAAAACCCCAAAAAAAATTATTGCTGATTTTCCGTGCTCTGTCGTTGTTGACATGTCGTTCTCTCTGCAGCTTTGTGCAGCGCTTTGTGACCCTCGGGTGAAAGGCGCTATATAAATGCTATTATTATTATTAACTCGTGGAACTCCACGATCTGCAAGGGGCCACGCGATGGCCAGAAAATAGCAAGTACCCTGTACAGCAAGTGGGATGAATGCCTCGACGCTGAAAGCCAAGCAAGTCCACATCTCCGTCACATCTGAAGAGTTACCATCACCATTGTCAGAAACCGCTTGATCCTGTACAGGGTCGCGGTGAGCCAGAGCCAATCCCGGCAGACACAGGGCGCAAGGCAGGGCTATACTCAGGATGGGACGCCAGCCAATCACAGGTGACTGGGGGGAAATTTGGTCGGCGGGCCAATTAACCTATGCAGCAGCGTGTCTTTGGACTCTGGGAGGAAACCGGAGTGCCCGGCCAAAACGCACGCGGACACGGGGAGAACATGCAAACTCCACACATAAAGGCCCCCGAGCCGAGATTCGAACCCGGGTGCTTCTTGCTGTGAGGCGGCAGCGATACTCACCGCTACGCCACCGTGCCGCCCTACATCTGAAGAGTTAAATCAGATTTAATCTGGGTTCGTATTGAAATAGGAGACTTCTGGGGATTACACTTTGTTGTAGGATTGCGCTCCAAGATAGCCAAGTGATGGCAGTATTCGTCTTTGTGAAACTTTGAGTGTTGTCCCCTCGTATTCGTGGCTTTTCTCCGGGTAATCCCACGCACTGAACACTGCTAACAATATATCTGTATGCGATTATGATTCCGGGACACCTCGTTGAATGCAGGACATTATTGTTGAATCAGTTTCACACGTAAACCGTTATCACACGCGCATGACTCAATCAACGAGAGTGTGCCCTGTCTCGTCGAATTTCAGATGCTAAGCAGGCTTGAACCTGCATAGTAATGTAAATTACTTCCTCCATGCACGATAGGTTGTATGGTATTAGGGCTTTGGGGCTCGTAACTGCGGGGCAGAGGGCAGTGCAGCAACATCCATCACTAAACTTTAGAATGTAAACAGAGGTGATACAGTGTACTCGTACTCCCCACCATCTACAACTCACTCACCAGCATGGTGAAGTATGGTCATATAACCTCCATTACCAGAGTCCCCCACAGCCTTCAAAAAAACTTTTTAAAAGTCACCTCTTCACCGACTCACAACAAACCGACTGAGCAGGGTTCCGCGCCTCCGAATCAACGGGTGCAACGCGCCCGGAGAAAATGCGCGCGTTACAAAAGTAGATTATTATTATGTTATTACCAGCGAGGCGTGGTGAGACCTTCATCCAGCAGTGGATTGGCAGAGGACTGTGCATGTCCATATGAATGCATGGATGGTCCCAAGCAGCGACCAAATAGACCTTGCGTGACCACGCATCATCATTACCAATTCGGCCTAATGCTGTACAGGGTTACGGGTGGGACGCAGCCTATATCGTGCGACACATCAAACCCAACCTCCACTGTGTGTTCAATTAAGCGTTTAATTTTCATAAAATGACCTAACAACGAAAGGCCAAACAAAATAATCAGGCTAACTTGTCCCGACTAGTGCCTGATGAATTAAAATGAACGGAAAGGATGCTGAGTCGCCACAAAGTCTACTAATATTACACCCGTGATTTATTGATATAAGATTTCGTGGCTTGATGTCGGGGAATTGCTCTGAAGAGCTGCTCTTTCGGGATAGCCGTGTCGAGCGTTCCGCCTATCCCCTGCGCAACGTTTCGCCTCTCACGTTCGGAGCATAATTGTGTATTTGAACGAAGATGCCTCTAACGTGATATTGAAACATCTATACACGGGCGGCACGGTGGCGCGGTGGGTAGCGCTGCCGTCTCACAGCAAGAAGGGCCCGGATTCGAATCCCGGCTCGGGTGCCTTTCTGTGTGGAGTTTGCATGTTCTCCCCGTGTCCGTGTGCGCTTTCGCCGGGCACTCCGGTTTCCTCCGACATTCCAAGACATGTTGCTGCAATAGGTTAATTGGCCTGCTGACTAAATTGCCCCCGGTGCCCTGTGATGGACTGGCTTCCTATCCTGGGTATTACCCTACCTTGCGCCCTGTGTCTGCCGGGATACGCTCTGACTCACCGCAACCCTGTATAGGATTAAGCAGTTTCTGACAATGACGACGATGATGATTGTAATACACTATGCTGGATGAAGGTCTCCCCCACGCCGTTCCGGTCTTGGTGGGGATTGTTTAACCATACTTCACCACGCTGGTCATGGGGAGTTTGCGAAGGGAGCGCCAAACACTGGTGTAGATACTGCTTGCCACTGATATTAGCCGTGGCTGGGAACTGAACCCCAAGTTTCCAGGTTCATAGTGAAGCTAGTGCTCCGACTACTGTGCCAACGCTCCACCTTTTATAAAGATGTGGATGTTCAACAAAAGACACCGATTTTGTAAAGGCGGTCATTGACACGCAACGCATCTACGTAACATCCAACATCATTAAAACATCAAATAGAACGTGTCCCGTTAACGCTCAAGGTCTGTAGCAAAGAAATAATAATTCTACACTGGTACAATTTTGAGTTAGCTGCCTTTAAGTGTATAATGATACAGTAATGCTTTGTCATCCAAAATAAACCCTTCAGATTTTCAATGTTATTTCACAACGGAGGTCATTGCGAGTCGGCAGTGATTCATTCGTTCCAAATAAAGAAAAAAATGACACACTGGTATTGCACATGAGAGTGATGAATCATATTATGAATCACAACTAAAGTACATTGAGTATAATTTAAATTTAAATCACCGACCGAGCATGTTTTACACTCGTTAGAATGCTACATTGGTGCTGAAAATATGACCAATAAATTAACCTAAGATTCTTTGTTCCAATTAAGTACTGTACACAAAAAAAAGTCGTGTGGCTATAGAATACGTTTGAAAACGTGCAATAACAAGATTGTAACTGCCGGGTGGAAGCTCACGGCTCTGTCCAATGTCTCCGACTAGCATCTAAACTCCTTTAAAAATAATCAGCGAGCGAAGAAGCACACAGGACGTGGGGGTGAAACGTCGGACATCATGCGGAACAACACGCGGGACAATCCACGACGCATCGGAGAGAAACAACAGGTTAACTGCCTCCGAGTGGGAAGAGCGGTTTTCCGTTATTCTGACATCGTTAACCTCACTGATAACATCCATCCATCCATTGTCAGAAACTGCTTAATCCTATACAGTGTCACGGTGAGCCGGAGCCCATCCCGGCAGACACAGGACACAAGGCATGGCTATACCCATGGTGGGACGCCAATCCATAATAGGGAACCAGGGGCAATTTTGTCCAAAGGCCAATAAACCTATGCAGCAGCATGTCTTTGGACTATGGGAGGAAACCGGGGTGCCCGGCGATAAAACCCACGCGGACACTGGGAGAACATGCACACTCCACACAGAAAGGCACCCGAGCCGGGATTCGAACCCGGGTCCGTCTTGCTGTGAGGCGGCAGAGCTACTCGCCGTGCCGCCGAGCCGCCCAGAGCGAGTTCCGTTAATCTGATAACATCACTGATAACAATAATACAGAGTTCTATCGGAGAAAGACAACTTCATACGCGCACTGTAACCAGCACAGATATGCATTATACAGAGGGGTCACCAACACCTTGAGCAGCATTGCCTCCGAGAGGGTAACAGATTGGTTCAAGTCCTATACAGGGTCTCGGAGAAAGCAGTCGCGTGGCTAATTGAGTGTGCAGACGGTGACATTGCACCGGGGCACCACTGGCAGGACATTTGGCCCAGGAGCAAGGCAAGAAAGAGTAGAAATCTATACAGGGGGCCTCACAGATAAATAGTTAGATGTGTATTACAGCAGACAAATACCCAGTGAGATTGCAAACTCTTTAAGGGACTCCTGCGGCACAACAAACATGTCATTCCTTTGCACCAGGGCCAACCCTAACCACGCTACGCCACTGTGTGGCACTGGCCCCCCAAGAGTGTCCTCAATTGCCCAAACCGCATGCACACTTCTAGAAGCCAATAGTTAGTGACCAATGTAGGCTACTGCCCGGTTTAACAAGCGAGTGCCCGTAATTGCTTCCTCTATCGCCACCAGCGTCTATTTAATTTGTGCCGCATGGATTTCCCCTGCTCCTAAGTTGTGTGCTACGTGTACACACCGCTGTCAAGTGCCATGCAAGGCTACATTTCTTACCTGGACTTTTCCGGGGAACGCTGCCTTGGCTGGCTCTGGGGGGGGGGGGCGGTAGGGATTGTCCGCGTAAGGCACTAGCACTAGAGTGCAGGGAACGCCCATACATAATAATAATACTATATTATTATACCCACGGTAATATAATCCTGTCAACGGGTTTACTAGCATATGCACGTTATACAGTAAGGACAAAATGCGGTAAAATGGATATTGAGTGGCCAAAATAATTCCGGCGTTCTGGAATGCTCTGGCAGAGGTGAAAGTAAGCTGATACGGTTCGGTACGGGTAGGAATTGGGGTCGTGCTACGACTGTGGAAGTGAGAAATGTAAGTTGCTTTCAGGCCAGGCTCCGGAGTGAAATCATGCATTGGTCATACGACCGCATTTCTGTTTCTTCGAGACGCCAGTTTGTTGCATAGGAACTGCATTGGTGCAGATCTCTAGAATTGAATGGGGAAGTGATGCAACTGTGGTGGGTAATGAAATTGAGAACATTTCCAAGACTCAGCGGATCCCAAGTTACATATTCAGGGCCGGTTTGAGAGGGCGGAAATTCCCGCTTAAATAAATTCATTAACTTTTGCCACAACAACCACCACAAAAAATACACTCGCCCAATTCGCTGTAATATGTTTGGTAAATTATTCAACGGCTTCCGCTAGATAAACACGGGGCGATTCGTGTATGGATGCCCCACCAAAATAATAGCGATATTCGTATTCTAATCCAGAAAACAACATTTGAATTCCAAGCCTCTGCGTGTCTCCCGCCAATCTCAATACGGTACACTTCTTAAAAAAGATGTTCAGACCTTTCCTGATTATGCTCTGTCCAACGTAGCTTTCAAAAATACAGCGATGCGATCATCGCGTGCCGGGGTTAAAATGAGACTCCGTTATAAGGGATCGGTGTACCAGCTGAAAATGGTTCGTATTGAAATAAAAATGCAGAGTGTGCCAGGCCTGCAGATGCTGTGCGTTGTTTGATCTCACTGACACCGCTCGGAGATTGTAGATGATCGCTTAACTGTTGCACGTTAGTGTCACGCACAATTAAAACCAGCTGAATCCCATGCAGATTGCTTCCTGCGTACGCACACGTTGAACGTTTATACAGAGAGCGAAGTCTAAACGTGGCCGTTGCAGTAACAAAAGACGCTGTACAAAATGCACTTAAATTCGTAATTGTGTAACCGATAGCAAATTTGCAATTAGTCACCCGTAATGCAAATTGTTCCGAGTGAAAACGGAACGCGGTCGAAGGTAATTTGCAGATTTAACGTGCAAGTAAATTAAAAAAAAAATCCGTAAAAAAACAAACAAATAATCACGGATATTTAACGAGAGCTAATTATTTACAGGACGATTCCCATAAAGAGAGAGAACGCGCGGTGAAGTCAATGTGTTAGTCATTTGCGGTGCGAATTGTTCTGTTCTGAGGACCATTATACTAAATTAAACATGCAATTGATACTTCATAATTATCTAAAACCAATAATAGTTCACAGCACTAATTACTTATGGACAATTAACGTCACATACTGCGCCAACGGTGCACGTCAGAAAATAACAACAAAATCGGCAAAGAACACGCGGATTTTGAGCTGTGATGCGGTACATTTCCTATACTGTATGTACTGCGCGGATGTACTGTCAGTGACCTGCGAGATTAAACACACACGCGGAGGAATCTGTCCATCTCGGAGCCACACAAATGTTAACTTCTACTGCTGTAAAACAACCAATCATCCTTTAAAAGCCACCAACAATCGGGATCCATCCGTGGGCAGCAGAGGTTAGTCACCAAGAGCTCGACAAGAGCGATCCACGCAGACATTATCACCACCGTTATCACTAGCGGTCATGATCAATCCACTGCTGGATGACGGCCTGCGCTGCCCAATGCGTTCGGCACCTCGCACGTTGTCGCAAATGTACAGAATTCACCGAGCGAGCGGTGATGCCCGGCTTAATTCGATACGCGCACGATAAAGACAAAGATCCCCCGTCTAGCCTTAACAGAATTGTAGGCTCAAGTGCTGCTTAGCGAGTAGCGCCTATAAAGGCCAGCACGGCACAC
>JAZEWU010000013.1:6114524-6153528 GCA_036362915.1 Geotria australis
AGCGCGCTGGGCGACAAACCCGGCGACCCGAGGTTCGAATACTGCTCACGGCCAACGCCAGTGACGATTTTCTGGACCGGTCCTGGGCTTCCCCTAGGTCGACTCAGCCTCAAATGAACTACCTAGTGCAGTGTGTAAACATTGCCACTAGGGAGACAAAGGCGGCCGGGCGTGGTGCTGGTCACACGCACCCCTTCGGGGGGGGGCCGTGTCGACCTGCATAGGTGCTCGCTAACGGCACTTGCCCCTACAGTCTGCTAAGGCTATACGGGGGATCTTTGTCTTTGTCTTAAATGTGTATTGGCTGGCTGCGTACCGGGGCTGGAAAATGCAGAGAGAGGGAGAGGCTCACACACAGAGCGAGAGCGAGCGGAGAGAGGAGGGAGGAGGAGCAGGCGGGAGGGAGGGAGGTAGGAGACGCAAGAGAGCGAGAGAGAGAGCCTCATAGGATCATGAGCTCGAGGAAGTTTTGCTCTCGTTCGTAAGGCTCTCGGCCACACCGCGCCACACACGCGAGTGAGTACACGCGCGCTTTTTGCACGCAGAGGAAATCTGCACACGGACCAAACCCCCCCTTTCCCGAAACAATGGGCTGTAGGAAGCGGACGCAGTTGTAAGTAAGTAAGTAACCGCGCGGACGACAGAGAGATAGAATCCACGCCAAACTTTTTTTATCCTCTTTACCTCTTCCACCCTAACCCCCCCCGCCGCCACCATCGCCGTTGCCGCGTTCGTGGTCCGAGAGCGTTCTCACCCAGCGCGCCACTTGCCTAATGCGTCTCTCGCGGCTCCGCTCGCCGCGAGTGATGACAGTCGATTGACGGGGGTGGCCCGGGAGCGATTCTTCGGCCCCCCACCAGTAGTTGTCTGTCGACCCGCGAACAACCAAACAAAAACATCCTTGGGCTGTGAAACCATGCGAGCGAACGGCGGAGCAGCAGCGGCGTGGTCCGCCGTCACCTCGGCGTTCCACCTGCTGCTCGGCATCCTGACGACGCGCCAGGCGGACGCGTTCCGAGTCGAGAACCTGTTCCAGTTCGCCGAGAGGACCAACAACTTCGCGGTGGACGGCGCTTTCCGCAAGGTGTACGTGGGCGCCGTGAACAACGTCTACCAGCTGAGCGACTCTCTGCGTCTGGAGAACGCGGTGTCGACGGGCCCTGTGAACGACAGCATGCTGTGCCACGCGCCCTCGGTGTCGCCCGCGTGCAGCCACGAGCGAACTCGCACGGACAACTTCAACAAGCTGCTCGTGGTCGACCCGGAGCAGAGCGTCCTGCTGACGTGCGGCAGCGTGTACCAGGGCGCGTGCGAGGTGCGCAGGCTCGGCGACATAGGCGAGGTGGCGGTGAGCACGCAGAATCTCAACACCAAGAACCTGTACATGGCCTCAAATCACCCGGACGCGCCGACGGTCGGCGTCTTGGTGAGGGTCGGTCAGGACCGGGCCAGGTACGGCATCATGGTGGGCGCCACCTTCACGGGACAGGGCTCGGATTACTGGCGGCCGTCGGTCAGCTCACCGGACTACCGCTACGAGAACACGCCCGAGATCGCGTTCAGGAGCGTGAACGTCAGCGAGAGGGAGCGCCTCTTCAGCTACGAGTACGACTCGGAGGAGAGCACGTTCAAGGTGAGCGGCGAGAACAAGGTGCGCAGCAAGCTGCAGTTCGTGGACATCTTCGCCGTGCGGAACTACGTCTACGTACTGGTCAACAACAACACGGGCGACGCCAAGGAGAACAACTACAAGACGTCGGTCATCCGAATCTGCCTGAGCAACGTGCGCATCCACGAGTCCTACGTGCAGCTGAGCGTCGACTGCGGCGAGAAGTACGACAACATCCAGTCGGCGTTCCTGAGTCGCGACGCCGCCGGCGGAGACCTGCTCTACGTGCTCTTCAAGAGCTTCAAGAACGGCAGCACCATCGTGTGCCAGTTCCTGCTCAGGGACATCGACGAGCGGATCGCCAGTTCTCGCCGGGACTGCTTCAGCCGCAACGAGCCGGTGATGACCGCGCTCGACTTCAAGATGGACAAGTCGGACATCTGCAAGAAGCCAGGATCGTCGCAGACGCTCGTGGTGAGGCCATCGACTTCGGTCAAGTTCAGAGATAGATACATAAATGTAGAATAGACGAGGTTTTTACCCGTTCCGGCAATGAGAAAAGTGTTAAGATCTTAAAACACATCTTAAAATACATTATTTGTACAACGGCAAAAAGGTCTCATAGTCTTAATAGCTTGACCCGAGTTATTAATGCAGTGATATTTGCATTGCCTGAGAACGCCTGCCTTTTGGCAGCAATTGGCTAAACACTGAGACTGGGCTACAATAAAAGCCGTCTCTGGTGTTGAGCCAATAAGTTTGAAGGACAATGCATTATCATTTGCATTGCATGATTTTGCCAGGTTAATTGGCGTACTGACTAAATTTGCCCAGGCGCCCTGCGATGGACTGGCGTCCCATCCTCGGTGTTCCGCTGCCTTGCGCCCTGTGTCTGCCGGGATAGGCTCCGGCTCACCGCGACCCTGTGTATAGGATTAAGCGGTTTCTGAAAATGGATGGATGGATTTTGCGTCAAGCATGTGTACCTGCTACGGTGTGTAAACGTCGCCACTAGGGAGACAAAGACGTCCGGGCGTGGTGCACCACCCTCCCACACACCACGGGGGGTGGGGGGTGGGCGATGTCCGGCATACAGACATTTCCGGAATAATTTCACAATTTATTAATAATGTACACAAGAATACTTGTTTACTGCTCGGTGCTCTGTTAAAAATGAAACTATAGGGTGTCTCGTATAAATGTAACCTTAGGGAATACGTACTCACGATGACGTATTATGCTCCCTGTGTTATTCCCTGTGGTTCAATCCATATGGGGCGCCCAGACCATTACTGCAACATCAATTGGGAGGATTCCATCCATCCATTGTCAGAAACTGCTTAATGCTGTACAGGGTTGCGGTGAGTCAGAGCCCATCCCGGCAGACACAGGGCGCAAGGCAGGGCTACGCGCAGGATGGGATGCCAGTCCATCACAGGGCACCGGGGGAAAGGTCTGGTTCCCCGCGACCCTGTACGGGATTAAGCGGGTAAAGTGTATTTTATCATTTAGTATCTTAACTGAAGAAGGCATACGAGCGGGCGTCCACCAGGGAGATGGAGCGATGAAACCAGCTCGTGGGCGGGTACTGGGTTGATCACTACATCGCAGCATCACGACGGAATGCGGCAGCGTGGGTTAGGCATTCATCCTGCAGTGGATTGACCATGGCTGCTGATGACTTAGACCAGGGCTTCTCAGCTCTTTCCACCTAGAGGCCCACTTATCCCACTTGGCTATGATGGTCTCCGCGCACCACTAGGTGGTGCTCTGCAGCCCACCGATGGTTCGCGACCCACCGGTTGAGAATTGGGGACTTATATACAGTACAGTCGGAGTTGAAATTATATAACGCGCTCCGGCTCGCCGCAACCCTCGGCGGGATTAAGCGGTTTCAGATAATGAATGAATGAATGAAAAAGTGTGAGAGTATCATAAGACGCTGCACAAAGCGGTCGGTGATGGCTTATGCACGCGGTTTGTGAGCCAGCTCAGTGCAGAGGCAACGGGCGTTGGTGGCTGGCACTCATGCGGGAGGGTGGCGCAGTGGTAACATCTGCGCCTCACAGCCAGAAGGTCCCGGGTTCGAATCTCGGCTCGGGCGCCTTTCTGTGTGGAGTTTGCGTGTTCTCCCCCTGTTCTGCGTGGGTTTCCTCCGGGTTCTCCGGTTTCCTCCCACAAACCCGGCAACCTGACTTCGATTCCCGCTCACTGCCACCACCGGTAACGATTTTGTGAACCGGTGCTGGGCCCTCCCCTAGGTCGACTCGGCCTCAAATAAGTACCTGGTGCGGTGTGTATAAGCATCGCCAGTTGGGAGCCCAAAGGTTTCCAGGGCGTGGTGCTGGCCAACACACGCACACGTGTACCGTGCCGGCCTTCATAGGTGCCCCTCCGGCCAGGCGCGTCGCAGCCGCGGGTGTTGCAGGAAACAGTCCGGGGGGGGATGGAATCATGTTTCTGTGAAAGTGCGGGTGTCGCAACACCCGCAACACCCGCGGCTGCGGCGCGCCTGTGCTCCCTAACCGCACTTGACCCTCCAGGCTGTTAACACCATACGGTGGGGGGGTGGATGTTTTATCTTCGTCAGCTGACGGACGAGCAGGCCAACTGCGGTGGGACTCACATGGAAAACCTGCTGGTGGTTCTGGCGCCCGTGAGCGGCCGTCTCATCTTCACGCAGCCCAACCTCACGTCCGTCGCGGCCATAAGGCTGCACGGCTTCACCGTCCTCTTCCTGGGCAACTCGACGGGTCATCTCATCAAGGTGCGTCCCTCGTTGACGTCATGGTCGTTATCGTCGCAGTCGTCATTACGATCGGCGTTATCATCGTTGACCCTCGGGTGAAAGGCGCTATATTAAATGCTATTATTATTATCACCATCGTTGTCGTTGTAACCATCGTTTTCATAATCGGCGTCATCCTTATCATCGTCATAATCGAGGGTGGTCTTAGTGAGCCTGGGGCCCCAGGCAAAATTAAATGACGAGGACGCCCCCCTCCCCCGCAATTATTAAAAAGCACCGACATGAATATTCCATTCATTCGTCTTCTAAGCCGCTTGTCCTGGTGAGGGTCGCGGTGACAACATTGAATATCGTCATGCCATCGGCGTCGCTGCTTGCCGTTTACACAGCGTCTCCCATGCAGCCTATCTGTCGCCGCTCGGCAGCAAGGCCCCGGCCAGTGGCAGCTGTCCCTGCAAAGGCGCAGGCTTCTGCCACACAGCCATTGTTCTGCCGGTGGTTTGGTGATGTTGCTATGTGGCTTCCCAATTAAGTCATTTGCGAGCAAATTGATCAGATTTGGCAATCTGGGCCGCGGCGCCAGCACACATGGCCTGCTATTTTTATTAGCGAATAACGCTGTGGGATATGTTGACGTCCACAATAATAATAAGAAGAAGAAATAATATTAGCCGCGAGGTAGACGGCGGACATTTGTGTATGGTGAGTACAGCAGGGATGGCGCTGCGGTGACATCCGCGCCTCCTCACGGAAAGAAGGTCCTTCCCGAGACGGTTCGGTTCCCACCTCGGACGCTATTCTGTGCGGCGTTTGTGTGTTCGAATTCGATGACAGTTTCCCATTGCAACAAATTCGTCTTTAGTTGCAGACAGCCCTTCAACATTTAGAGATATAATAGTCAGTGCTGGCCTTAAAGGCGGGCAATGGCTTCTCTTTTTGCTCCAGACTGAGGGGCTTCTGGCGTCTGTTGAGCTTCTGGACATCGTTGTCTTTCAGCTCGACTTCGAAGTGTTTGGTAGAATTTGCCGGTAATACCGAGTATTACTTGACAGGGATCGCGACGTGAACGCTTCTACCTTGATCCCCGTTTGTGTGTTCATGATGTCGCTCGACACGGCTATCTCGAAAGAACAGCTGTCAGAAGCAAGTTCTGTGACATCTTTATCTGCGCAGCGTTTTGAGATCGAATGTTCATCTCGCATCATGATGCCCGAGCGCAGCTGGGATACAATTGGCGGGGAAACAGAAAAAGGTCGGCAGCCAAACATTCGGTTCTGTGACGGAAACCACAACCGTGCACAGGCGACAGGCTAAAGGCATGACCTACTCACAAGCTCTCACGCACACACCCACAAAGACTAAGGGGCCCTGTGCAGCCTTTAGTAGACTGTTGGGGCAAGTGCTGTTAGTCCTCCACCTATGAAGGCTGCCATGGAGCGGGAGGGGGTGCTGGTCCAGCCCAGCCACCTTTGCCTCACTTGTGCTGCTGATTACAAACCGCAACTAGGACTAATTTAAGGCTGAACTGACCTAGAGGAGGCCCAGAACCGGTACGGATAATAACATTAATGGATATAACTTATAATAATAATAATAGCATTTATAGAGCGCTTTTCACCCAAGGGTCACAAAGCGCACATTCATTCAATTTGGAAAGTATTCATTTGAAGAGAGGCAGAGAGAGGGGATGGCAGCCACGCGGTTAGCAGGCGCCAATATTTGCCAGACACTGCGTCCTATATATTATGATGTTATCAAGCTGAAAGACAACGATGTCCAGAGGCTGACCATCGTGCTTCGAAGAATCGCAAAGAAGAAGATCAACCAATTAATTAACGAGTGTTGTTCAGTTGTGGGAGGAAACCGGAGAACCCGGAGAACACCCACGTAGAACAGGAGGAGAACACACAAACACCATCGTGTCGTCCGATAATTGCCACTGATGTTAGCCACGGACAGAAAATCGTGCTAACACGAGTGGGACCATCCCGGAGTGTGCGAACCACCGTTTTCTCAACAAAGACAAAGATCCCCCATATAGCCTTCACGGACTGTAGAGCCAAGTGCTAAGGCAAACACTTGCATGCGCGCACACGCTCACACACTCAGCCCCCCAGACGCACCCTTGTTAATGTGTTGTGATCAGTGTGGGTTTGCACCATCCCAAGGAAATCAGGTTACCAGGGTGTAATTGCGTTAGTCTAAACAGCTGCAATGTTTAATTAAAGAGATAAATAAATAAAAGTTCGTAACCCAATTCGACCAACACGAGGTTGTAGTTCATGTGTGCTGCTCGAGTGAATATTTACTGGATATAAACACCGTACGCGTACAGGACAATAGGGCTTGGCAACTGCCCAAAGTATATGCTGATTATTTTCTAGATCGGCTATAAATATTACATTCACACGAAGGTAATCGAGTCCATGACTACAACCAAAAAAAATCGAGGTTTTTTTTATTTATACGAGCATTTTCCGTGCTGTGCCGCGAAAACTGATGCTGATTGGTTTTGAGGCTAGCGCAGGATCAGCCGAAAGTTTTACGTTCCACATGTTAAGGGGAAAAGTTCAAGAATCCTGCAGCTTATAGGGAAATAATGTGTAACGTAGTGTGTAGTCTTCTTCTTTTCGATTCTTGGAAGCGCGATGTTATATAATAATAATAATTTCAATTTATATAGCGCCTTTCACCCGAGGGTTTCCCATTTCTTTACACAGTTCTTAGCATTTTTATTGAACTCTGAAAGGTCTTTTGAGCGGTACAGGTTGGGTAGCAGAGCGCAGACAAGGCAGTGCTCCATACCTATGGTCTGCTTCTCCACATTTACAGGTGGTTGGGCCGGTCTTGTAGCCCCATCTGACCAAAGTAGCTTTTGATCGTCCCGTTCTAGTTCTCAGGCGGTTGAGTGTCTTCCACTGAATCCATGGTGTTTGTGTGACACATTGCTCTCAACAGTTGGTCATTCGGGATAGCCGTGTGGAGCGTTCCTCCTCTGTCCTTTGCAACGTTTCGCCACCCACGTTGGAGGCATAATCAGGCTTCCAGTGTGGGAGGCGAAAACATTACAAAGGCGCGAGGAGGAACGCTCGACACGGCTATCCGAACAGAGCAGCAACGGAGAGCAATTCTCATGCATCGAGCCGTTAATACCTACATCGACCCATTGCGCACGGGTAAGTACAAAGCCACTGCTCGATTGACATAACGGGTACCCACATATTTAATTCCATTCAATTCAACTTTATCGTCAAGTCTGTCATGTGTACAGGACATATAGAGGATCGAAATGGCGTTTCTCTGAGACCCCGGTGTTGGCATATAATACATGGACTTGAACACAACAACAAGGGTTTAAAAATTACTAGGATGACACAAACAAAATACTAACATTTTTTTATATTTACAACTCAAGCAAAGCAAAACCGTGTATTGCTTGACTGTGAAGCTAACACGCGTTCTGGGCTGCGTTTGGTGTGCGCCAGGCGGTCAAAAACGATGCTGAGAGCGGCGTCAAGGTGAAGAACACGGCGCTACTTGACTACGGAAACCCGGTTCACCCCAACATGCTGTTCGACCCCGCGGACAACAGCTTCCTGTACGTCATGACCTCCAGCAAGGTGCGAGGTGGTTTGTGCGGCGGGTGACAGCGGCTGCACTCAGCTGCAGCCACCGACCGTCACCGGCATTATGGGTACCTGCTTTATAATAATAATATATATTTGTAACGCGCACATATTCTCCGGGCGCCATTTTGCCCGTTGATTCGGAGGCGCGGAGCCTGGCTCAGTCGGTTTGTTGTGATTCGGTGAAGAGGTGACTTTTAATAAAAAAAAATAAGGTTGTGGGGTACTGTGGTGGGAGTAATAGATGTGGCAGGCTGTTCCAGGTTGTGGGTGCCGCGACCGAGAATCGGCGTTGTACGAAGGTTGTGCCTGATGAGCGCGGTGTGTGGAGTAGGTGCCGTGATGAACTGCGTAGAGTGCGGGATTGTGTTGAGGCGAGTGGCCGGGGTAGTGATGCGAGGCATTTAGGGTGTCCTGTGTGGATAGCGCGGTGGCATATTGCTGTTTTGTAAGTGATGCGTTAGTGGATGGATAGCCGGAGCCTATCCCGGCAGACGCAGGGTGCAGGGCAGGGCTATACCCAGGATGAAATGCAAGTCCATCACAGGGGGAAATTTAGTCAGGAGGCCAGTTAACTTCGGCAGGATGTCTTTAAATAGTGGTAGGTAACCGGAGTATCCGGCGAAAACCCACGCGGACAGGGAGGAGGACATGCAAACTCCACACAGAAAGGCACCCGAGCTGGGGAATCGAACCCGGGAGTATTTAACAAACTCGCTACAGTTCTCAACATCCCTTCCAGACACTCACTCAGCACTGATTGCATGCGCACTCTGCACTGGCTATCTATACAACGGCGAATCACTTACAAGACCGCACTACTATTCCATCGAGCAAAACACACCAGTGGACCCCGAATACCTCGCCAACCTACTTAAGCAACTCACCGCAACGCTCTCACATGCCCTCACGCAGTTCCTCACAACAGCGACTCAGCAAAAAAAAAACGCAGATCGACGCGTTTGGATATCTACACCCACATCCCGGAACAGCCTTCCCCCGTGCCAGGCCAAGTGCACCTTGAGGCCACGCAGAGTGTCGAAAGCTTGCTGACAGGAGGTCATGGGACAGACCCAGATGCCACGGGCTGACTGACCGAGATGACTGGCTGGGGCACCACCTGTGCTCCCTACAACAACAACCGCCGTTCGCACACTAAGTGGCGGCGACGTCACCACAGCGACTGTGCCAGGCCAGGTGCACCGACACAAACACACATATATTCACGCACGTTAACAATAATAATATCATTTTATATAGCGCCTTTCCCCCGAGGGTCACAAAGCGTTCCGCAAGGGCCGCAAAGAGGATGGCATGTCAACAACGAAAGGAAAAAAACCAACCAATAAAAACCAGAGCAACAAAAAATAAATGATTACGGCTGCTTCGAATATACTGAAAGGTCGTGAAACTGGCAATCTTAAGAGCGGCAAAAATCTGCCAGCGTCCCCTAAGATGGTCGTCACTTCCTTAGAGACAAACACGGAGGGAGACAGGGAGGGTGAGCGACAGGGAGAGACATAGGGGCACAGAGACAGGAAGACAGTGAGACAGACACGAGGGGGAAACAACGCCAATCCAACGATTAAACGATCAACATTGAAACACAAGAGCACACACATAGACACACGCAACAGCAAAGAAAAAAAGGCAGCCACCCACAAGCTGCAAGGTGCTGCCACGTCCCACCGGCGCCTGACAGCGGTGCGGTAACGCGTCGTTTCCTGCGCTTGTCGCCCACAGATCGGGCGAGTGAGCGTGACGCGCTGCGCTCACCACACGTCCTGCAAGAGCTGCCTTCACGCCGGCGACCCGTACTGCGGATGGTGCACGCTGGAGGGAAGGTCAGGCATCCACTACATCCCCTCTCGTCTCCCGCCAAATACGGCGGTTCCGTTAACTCGCGATCGACGACGTTCCGGGACACGTTTTGAAGCCAGCCTGCCCGGGCTTGTTCGCGTGATGCGGAGGCGATGCGTGTGGTGGTGGTGGCGGTGTTCGTGTGTGTGTGCAAGAACATCCTTCGTGGGTTTTCGTTCGAAGGGCAGGTTTTGGTTCCGTTGTTCCTCTCAATTAATTAGATATTGCGCCTCTCGTTTAATTTCTCAATACATCTCCACGCTGGAGGGATTATATCCTTCGGCTGGCCTGGGAATGCCTGGGAATCCCCCAGGAAGAATTGGAAGCTGTTGCTGAGGAAAGGGATGTCTGGTCCACTCTCCTTGTACTGCTGCCACCGCGACCCCCACCAGGACAAGCGGTTTAGAAAATGGATGGATGGATCTCCACGCGTTACAATCTGTCGAAGAGTGCCTCCCTTGTCCTACTTCTAGACCTGTTTTATCCAATCACCCTACTCACGAGAGCATCACTCAGCAAGCTCTCAGCTCTGACACGTCCATTCCAGTTTGGCTGTCTTCTTTCAAAGGTTTCCATCGGGTTTAATCCCTGTGTGATCCTGCTCAAGCACTGATTTGTTGGTTTTCAGTCCGGCCGATCCTCTCCATTCGATTCCAAAACCTAATTTGAAAGCTTTCCAATCGAGAACATAGAATAACAATACTACGACATTGTTGTGAATAGCTGTGCCCTGTTAGCAGAGGTAAAAGCTATTTACATGTTTTTACCAATATGGTTGTTTCACAACCTCCCTACCCACGTGTAGTCTACAGAATACTCTCGCGACTTTAATTACAGGATACGGTGTACCGGACCGCACCGGCTTACTTTCACCTCTGTCTGTACGCTCGTCGTGGGAGGGCCTTCTTCCGATGACATAATGCCTACTGCACGCCAGCATAGCAGCCAGCATTGCAGAGACGTAGCGCATTAAGCCTTGGACGTACACAGTCGCTGTGATAACAGCTCCCTGAATCTCCAGAGTCCAGACATGCACAGCTGCCACATTTCAAACTCCCACAAGAACACATTTGTGTGTGTGTGTGTGCTTAAACAGCATAACTACAGCTGCGAAGGATTGTTTTGAAGTCACTAATTATAAATGTTATTTATTTGTCCAACAAAGCCTCCAAGCTATTTTCAGGAGGGCGGCTGCTTCGGAATGTTTTGCCAATTACTTTTTTTTTTGTCGAGAAGCGCAACAAGAGTGGTCATTTTGAAGAGCTAACACACATGTGCGTGCACGCAAACTCGTTATGCTTCGCAAATATAATCAGAACTTCCGTTCGGTGTCTCGACGTATAAATAAAATGTCTCGTAAGCACATCGTCCTATTGGCTTTGCAGACCAATATTCCCAAGCAGTGTTTGTTTACAGCAAGCTAACTCTGCACTGGTTTTTCACAACATTCATGCTTGTTAAATAAAGGCTGCTGGTTTACCAGATGTTAACCGTAGAGGCATAAGAAGAAGTCCTGAAATGATGGTAATAACACATGTCTGCATTAATCCCATAAATTGCCAGTATTTGGCTACCGCTTTGGTTATTCACTGTTTCACTCTGGATTTGTTTTAAACATTTGGCCAAGCTGATCTAATAGTCGATCCGCTGCTAGATAAAGGTCTGCCCACCCTGTTCAGTCATGGAGTGTGTCTGAGCATACTTCACCAAGCTTGGCAATGCAGGTTAATGTCCCATGTGGATGGACATTTGTATTGAACTGAATAACGTTGTCCATACGGTTGATGAAGAGTGTGACCGCGAGTGTATGACTCACCCCTTCGTGCGCCGTGCCAACAGCACTTGACCCTCCAGTCTGCTAAGGCTACACGGGGATCTTTGTCTTTGTGTGCGTGAACAGATGCTCGTTGCAAAGCGAGTGCCCGAACTCCAGCGTGGCTTCTCACTGGGTGGACGTTGGCTCCGGGGTGATGCAGTGTCCTAGCCTGCAGTTTGTCAGGCCCTACATCAACGTGGATGAGAGCCCACAGGTCAGCCAATGTTCTTAAACCTTGTGATCGGATGTTGAAGTGGATGCCTCTATTAGTGATGTAGCTTTTCACGGCTCGCCGTATGTATGAAAATTGCTCTTAATAGCTGCTCTTTTTAGGGAAAGCCGTGTCGAGCGTTTCTGCTTTCTCCTTTGCGATGTTTAGCCTCCCACAGGTGGAGGAATCATAAATAATAATAATAATAATTCAATTTAAAGAGCTCAGCGTTGGAAAGCCTGATGGAATAATAATAATAATAATAATTTAAATTTATATAGCGCCTTTCACCCGAGGGTCACAAAGCGCTGCACAAGTGCCGCGAAGAGGACAGCACGTCAACAAGTGTTGTTTGAGTGTTTTTTATTTATTTTGAGGTTGTGGTGGTTTGTCGAAGGTGCATGGGAAGCTCTTTCAGGGTTGTAAGTTCAGATATGGGGAAGCACCGTTTTTCGTTTCTTGTTTCCGAGCGAGGGATGCTGGGCGCGTTGCAGTGACTGGCGTGAGTAGGTTGGCGAGGTATTTGGTGGCATGGCTCAGTGGCAAAGTAGTGCGGTCTTCTAAAATGTGCATCAGTCATAGCATGTCAGAAGTCTGACGATGCCTCCAACGTGGGAGGAGAAACATCGCGAGGGAGAGAGAGGAGGAACGCTCGAAGCTACTATCCAGACGGAGCAGCTCTTACGAGCAATCCGCGTCCGTGTGTCTGCACGTGCTCTGTGTGAGTTTATCTTCGTACGTGTGTGGGAGTTTTTCCGTATGTGCGTACTGTACGCGTGTCAGTTCTTCTATATGAAGTGTGTGAGTTTCGATGTGACCCGAGCTCGCTTCCCACTTACTGCCAATGCCGGAGACGATTTTCCGAACCGGTCCCGGGCCTCGCGTAGGTTAACTCGACCTCAAATGAGTACCTGGTGCGGTGTGTGAACAGCGCCACTCGGTAGACAAAGGCGGCCAGGCATAGTGCTGGCCACCTACCCGCCGGTCTTTACAGGCGATCACTTATTTAACTTGTCCATACGGTTACGCTAATAGGGGGGGATTCTGTCTTTGTCTTCTCTCTACCTATGCGTCCATTATGTGTTGTTGGTGTGATGGACTGGCGTCCTATCGTGGGTATAGCCGTGCCTTGCGCCCCTGTGTCTGCCAGGATAGGCTCCGGCTCACCCCGCGACCCTGTACAGGATAAAGCGATTTCTGACAATGGATGGATGGATGTTTTGTTGGTTGCCATACAGGAGGTCGAGCTTCAGGTGTCAGGCCTCGTGCCCGACCTCGAAGACCTGGAACTGTGGTGCGAGTACGCGGAGAACCAAACCAGGCTGAGCTACGTGAATTCGATCCTGACCTGCAGCCTCCCGACTCCGGCCAGCCTCTCTCAGCTCCCCTCTAACGAAGGTGAGGCCCAGCAGTCGGGCATCAAGCTAGAAGCGCTCACGTCGCGATCCCTGTCAAGTAATACTTGGTATTACCTGCAAATTCTACCAAACACTTCGAAGCCGAGGAGCTTCCATCCATCCATCCATTTCCATCCATCCATTTTCTAAACCGCTTGTCCTGGTGAGGGTCGCGGTGGCAGCAGTTCAAGGAGAGTGGACCAGACATCCCTTTCCTCAGCAACAGACTCCAGCTCTTCCTTGGGGATTCCCAGACGTTTGCGACCAGGTGGGTGCACGCGCAAGTGGCCCTGCTCGCGTTTGATACCAGGGAAAGGGTACAGTACGACTGTACAAGGTCCTGACCTTCGATCACTGTCAACATAAATTCGGCTTTTGGAATCCGTTTTGGTTCGGATGCATCCTGCGATGCAGATTGCTTGAACTCGACGTCAATAAGGTCACGGGCATTAGACAGTTCCTGGAATGAAACGCGATAATGCAATTGGGATTTGCGTCGTGTCTCCAAAGCGAGCCCCATCTCGCGTGTCACCGTGATTGCGTTTGAGTACGGACAAGTGGAGCCTCTGCGAATTTGTATAGATCGCACTGCCCTGCACTGGCCAGCCCTGTGGTGAAGTATGGTCAAACAACCTCGGTAGCTGAAAGATGCGGGCAAGCCTTCATCCAGCTGTGGATAAATACAGTGCTACCGGTGTCGGTTTGTCAGCTCGATGTATGAGAATTGCTCTTTATAGCTGTTCTTTCGGGATAGCCGTGTCACTGAGTGTACTTGCTCTCTCTCCTTCGCGACGTTTCGCCTCCCACGGAGGCATCATCAGGCGTTATAAATGAAACGCCTGATGCTTCCAAAATGCCTGATGGTGCCTCCAACGTGGGAGGCGAAACGTCACGATAGAAAAAGAAGGAACACTCAGTGACACGGTTATCTCGAAACAACAGCTATGGACAGCAATTCAAATATAGATGATGTTATAAATAATTTGTAAGTTTGTTGAATCGCAGGAATCCCGCTTGAAGAGCTTGCAAGCTCGTTGGGTATTTTCTGCTGTAATAATAAACACCTATCTTTGTATCGTTACATTATATTGAAAGTCGGTTCCGGAAACAACATCCTATGAAAACTGGTCAACTCCAAATGGGGAGCCACAGCACACACATTAAGATCTACTGCTTTGGCCTTGTGCTATTCCTCTGCGGAGTAACATGTCCTGTCTGGGAGAGATCAACCCATGCCAAGAAACTTGACCCGGCATTGAACAACACCTGCCGCCTGATCACTGGCTGCTTGAAACCCACACACACAAACAACCTGTACTTCCTCGCTGGCATTGCCCCTGCTGATATCAGACGGGAAGTGGCCAGTCGAGTCGAGATGACAAAGGCTACTAGCGATGAACGCCACCTCCTTCATGGACGTCAACCCCCGGCCCAACGACTGAAGTCAAGAAGAAGCTTCCTCAGCCATGTGCAGCCCCTAACAACATCTCGAGGGGAAACCAGACTCCAGCTCTGGACGGAAAAGCTTGAGAGTGACCCTCCTGCAACTGGCATGGGAATCCCACCTGCTGAAGACTTCCCTCCTGGCTCAGATGCACCATGGATTCAGTGGAAGACACTCAACCGCCTGAGAACTAGAACGGGACGATCAAAATATGCTTTGGTCAGATGGGGCTGGCCCAACCACCTGTGCATGTGGAGAAGCAGACCATACTATGGAACACTGCCTTGTCTGTGCTCTACTACCGAACCTCTGCAGCTCAAAAGACCTTGCGGAGTTCAATGAAAATGCAAGGGGCTGTGTAAGGAAATGGGAAACTATCGCGCTTCGAAGAATCGCAAAGAAGAAGAAGAAGATAGAAGTCACGTGACAATTCGTGGGCTGAAGTGCTGAAACTCATGACGCACACGTAGACAATTTGAGACGGAACAAACGAGATAGAATTGAGTCAGAGCAAACGAGCAAATAAGGTAACAATACATTCACAGACGGTTGGCAGATCGTTGCTCATTAGATGAGCAGATTCTAACACACGCAGAGGAACTGAAATGTTGATGCGTGTTGCTTCTGTTTCAACCACAGGTTCCCGTATGGCGACAATCTTTGTGACGTACAAACAAACCAAGATTATGTCGGGGGACGTGACATTTTACAAGTGCTCGAACATCGGAACGATAAACGCCAACATTCCGTAAGTTCGTCTTCTCACTTTACTTGTTCCTCTTTCGTGAAAGGTGTTACAGTGAAACCTCGATGAACGTCAAAAGTATTAGTCATCCTCGATTGACTAATATGGGGGGAAGGGGTGTCCAGAAGTCCGTTAAATCCGGATCTTATAAACAGAGTAGTGACCATATCTTATAACAACCTATATATCATTAAACAGAGCAATGCTTCCATCGAACAACAGCAATAAAAACACTAAAATTAAAAAACGTTATTTCAAATTCAGACTGATGTCTGTAGCGGGCCTGCGTCCGTCGTTTCCAAAGTCCGTTGAATAGACGTCCTTTAAATCGAGGTGTTTTGTGTTTTTTCCGGGCGCCAGCCTAACACGCTATCGCCCACACGAACGAGAGAGGGTTGGTGCGGTCTACCCGCAGGGCGTTCCTTTGCTGGAGAAGCAGCGCCCAGCCTGGGGGGGGGTGGGGTCAAACAATGCCCGGGCGAGTTTCCTGTGGTCAGTCGTGTGGTATTACTGTATAATAATAATCTACTTTTGTAACGCGCGCACTTTCTCCGGGCACGTTGCACCCGTTGATTCTGGCCATTTTCACAGGCCCTTTGTTTTATGGGGGTTTCTATTTTTGTTCACAATTTTCAAAAACGTGTCGAGCAATCCATCACGACTATTGCGATACACGTGGCTAAAGTGCGGGAGGATGCACCGTCATTGCTCGTGGACAAGGGCGGCACGGTGGCGTAAGCGGCGACTAGCGGCTGCCGCCTCACAGCAAGAAGCGCCCGGGTTTGTTTGCCAGCTCCGGGTGCCTTTCTGCGTGGAGTTTTCATGTTCTCCCCGTGTCCAACGACACGCTGCTGCCTAGGTTAATTGTCTTGACTAAATTTCCCCCGATGCCCCTGAGCTGTTATACCATGCTTACCCCACCCCGCTGGACAAGAAAGAGCTACATAGCTCGACGGTTCCTTCCAGCTTACACACACAAAAAAACTGACTGACGTGAGAACGAACGATATAAAGTGTACACGTTAATTGGGGAGAATCAGACGGGATCTACAGCGAAAGCAGCTGCTCTGTGTCTGAGCTCCACTCTTGGCCCATCCCAAGCGGGTGCCGTATCAAGTGATCAGATAACGAAAGTGACAATGGTAATTCATACATTTGCTAATCGCATCATTCCGATAGCGCACGGTTATCACGAAGGCGGTATCTTTCACAGACGGGTAGAGTCTGCCAGTCTGGGGTGCCGTCACCATTCACGGTGGTTTTTCACGGCTCGGTATGGTCGTATCGCAACCGCCCCCCTTCCCACCTGTACGGAATAGGGTGGCCCAGATGTATTGTGACCCTCATTTAATTCATTCTTTAATAAATCCCCATCGTGTTGTTTACGCTTGGGGCTCACAAGACATATGGACCATGCTATACCGTACCTGACCGTACCGGCTTAATTTCACCTCTAGGGGTAACCAAATCGACACAATTTGGTAATTTGGTGACTTGCGGGTAATTGTACTGATGGAGGTTTCTACGGCTCGACGCGCGATCCCTGTAAAGTAATACTTCGTATTACCTGCAAATTCTACCAAACACTTCGAAGCCGAGCTGAAAGACAACGATGTCCAGAAGCTCAACAGATGCCAGAAGCCCCTCAGTCTGGAGCGAGAAGCGAGGCCAATGCTTGCCGCCTTTAAGTCCAGCACTGACTATTATATCTCTAAATGTTGAAGGGCTGTCTGCGACTAAAGAAGAACTTGTTGCGATGGGAAAACTTTCATATAACCATCACGCTTCGAAGAATCGAATCGTAATTCGAAAAGGGCCGAACGTTCGGCCGCACCGCTCGTCTGCGTCTCTCCCCGAGTCGCGACCCGGCACGATCGCCCACCGCCCCGCGCCTCACTCCGCCCGCGTTTGTCGCCCCTTGCGTCTGCCCCGGAGCAGCTGCACGAGCTGCGCCGACAACCGCCTGGCCTGCCACTGGTGCACCGCGCGGCGCGTCTGCCTGTCCGCCTCCGCGCCCTGCTCCGACCTCGCTAATACGGTCAAGGTGGGTTACACGAGGAATAACGGGCTGTAACGTTTTGAGTACATTGACGGCGCGGGCATTGGCCTCTCTCTTCTTGCTCCAGACTGAGGGGGCTTCTGGCGTCTGTTGAGCTTCTGGACATCGTTGTCTTTCAGCTCCAAGTGTTTGGTAGAATTTTGCAGGTAATACCAAGTATTACTTGACAGGGATCGCGACGTGAACGCTTCTACCTTGATCCGCAGCACTGAGTTATTATATCTCTAAATGTCGAAGGGCTGTCTGCGACTAAAGAAGAACTTGTTGCAATGGGATACCGTCATATAACCATCACGCTTCGAAGAATCGAATCTAATTCGAAAATCGACGGCGCGCCGACCGATCGCTCCGGCGAAATTACTTTAGGACGCCGCCATGAATGTCTGCCGCGCCAAGGGATATTGCGAAAGGGGGGCCTGCCCGTTTGGACGAAGTGAGTCACGACGGGAACTCGCCGCACGGTTTATCTGTTGTTTAAAGCTTTCCTCCTTTTTTTTTTCCTGGCGTTCGGCTAAGTGGTCATTCTGAAAAAGCAATAAATGTATATAATTAAGTCTGATACAGCGCTAATGACACAAGCATGGCATCGATTCTGGCGATTGCCAAAGCAGTATATTTTGCACTTGGCTACGAATTTGGTCATTCACTTTGCTTCACTGAGATAACAGAAAAAGTTAAAAACAAAGCCTTGCCACACACTGTGTCGCTCATGGGAGTTGTTTTACTATATTTCACCACGTTGGTCAGTGTGGGTTGGTAAAGAAAATGAGGGGGGCGAGGGCAGCTTCAGATGATCGCTCGCCACTGATGCCAGCCGTGGCTGGGATTGGAACTCAAGCGGATTCACAGCACAGTGCACACACTTCCGCTCCACCGTTTTACCAATTCATCAGCATGTCTTTGGACGGTGGGAGGAAATCGGAGTGCCCGGCGAAAACCCACACGGACACGGGGAGAACATGCAAACTCCACACAGAAAGGGCACCCCGAGCCGAGATTCGAACCCGGGACCTTCTTGCTGTGAGGCGGTTGAGTAGAGATCTATAAATTATTACTATTATTGTGATAATAATAATAGCATTTATATAGCGCCTTTCACCCGAGGGTCACAAAGCGCTGCACAAAGCTGCGGAGAGAACGACATGTCAACAACGACAGAGCACGGAAAATCAGCAACAATTTTTTTTTTTGGGGGGGGATTTATAATCCGAGCTGTGGAGAGAACGGCATATCAACAACGGGGAGACAGAAAACTGAGAGTCAAGCGATATCAGTTAATTATAAGACATAGGACAAAAATAACAACAGGAAAATAATAATAATTCTACAACAAGCAAGGAGGGAACAAATGTCTTATCGTGGGTACCCACACATGGTTTTTAAGGAACACCCTTACACCAGCCAACCCATGTGTGTTTAATCTGAGAATAAGACAATGGCGTCTGGGTTTAATTATCCGTTGCAACAAAAAAGACCTACCGTTACATTTAATGTAAGAGAGAGCATATGCTTTGTATGCTCACAGACTCAAGTGCAAGTTTTTTTTCCTTGCAAAAACTAAACCGAAAACAAAACAAAACGTAAGGTCAATATGCGTTATCTTTTAATACAGGTTAATTCACGACAGGAACACGTTGCTTAACGGGATCCTGTTTAATAATTTAACAATTTGCAATGCTCACTGTTTTCATACGCTCAGAGATAGCGAGAGAATGCTTCAAAGGGGGCGGAAAATCACAGACAAGCAGGAAGGCGGCCAGAACCGGCGCCACAACAAGTTCCCAAGCTCTGTAGTCCTATATTCGGAACGTTTGGCCAACTCCATTAACTAGTGTTTATACATGTGGGTTGAAACAGGAAAAAAACCCACGGGTGCGCGGTGAAGGGGAAGTTACACTCAATCATCGTGCAGATGGAATACAGATGAAAGATAACCCGCTTGCTGCACTGCCGTACTCTTGTAACCCAGGACATGGAAACCTGGATGCCCACGGCTAGGGAGGCAGTTTCACGAATTTGTGTGCTCCACCAACCGTGTTGATTCACGAAAACGTGTCGGCGTCGGTTTTCACGCTTCGATGGATGAGAATCGCTCTCACGCTAATGCTGTCTCGGGATAGCCGTACCGGGCGTTCTTCCTCTCTCCGCGATATTTCGCCTCCCACGTACAGTGGTCCCTCGCTTTACGATGGCCTCACAATACGATGAAATCACTTTACGGTACGCGCTCAACAATCACATTGGTATCACATTACGATAAATATTCACATCGCGATATGTGTTATGTTATGACTGCGCGTGAGCGTGGGTGCCCCAGCAGCCAATCAGCAATGTAAACGGAGCCAAAAGCAGTGCTTATTCGTGTTAAGATCTCAGTGTTTACTTCGCCTTTGTTTGAAATACGTAAGACACTGTACAGCATCATTGGTCTCACTTTACGACGGTTTCACATTACCACACGTGTTCTGGAACGGATTAACATCGTCAAGCGAGGGACAACTGTAGTCTGTGATTGCCTCCAACACGGGAGGTGAAACCGTCGTCGCGAAGGACGGAGGAGAGAAACGCACGACACGGCCATCCCCAAAAGAGCAGCTCTTTGGAGTCAATAATAATAATAATTTTACATTTATAACGCGCACATACTCATTCAATGTCAAAGGTATTAATTAATTCGACGAGAGAACGACTCGGAGGCGCAGCGAGGAAAGCGCAGAGAGGCGGAGGAGGCAGCCAGGCGGTTTTGCCGGCGCCAATACTCGCGGCGATAGCGCTTCAAACGCATCGCGCGTCGGTCGCGACGGGGTTGAGGGTGGTCACGGCGCGGTTGCGGCGCGATTAGAAAAACTCCCGTTGCTGCGTGGTGCCGGCGTTTCCCGTCAGGATGCAACGGCTTGCCCCCGCATCACGGCTTCGCCGACCACGAAACAGCCCTACCCGAGCGGCAGCACCGTTTCCATCGTCCTCCACGTCACCAACGTCATCGAGGTACCGTCCCCGCTCGCACGCGCACCAGCGAACCCGCGGCTCTTCTGGGCCCCCGTGGCAATCCGACCAGAGGTGAAAGTAAGCCGGTACGGTCCGTTTATAAAGTACCGTTTAAGAAACTGCCCGAAGCGTTCAGGGTGGCGCAGTGGTAATATCCGCGCTTCACAGAAAGAATGGTCTTGCCCCCGAGGCGGTTCGATTCCCGCCTTGGGAGCCTTTCTGTGTGGAGTTTGGGTGTTCTCCCCCTGTTCTGCGTGGGTTTCCTTCCGGTTCTCCGGTTTCCTCCCGCAACTAAAAAAAAACACTCATTAATTATTTTGTGGATAAAATAATATATAGGAAGCAGTGTGTGGCAATATGGTGCCGGCAAACCGCTTGGCTGCCTCCTCCGCCTCTCTGCGCTTTCCTCGCGCCTCTGAGTCAATTTCTCGTCGTATGAATACCTTCGACATTGAATGAATATGTTGCGTGTTATAAATGTAAATTATTCTTATTATAAAGTACCGTTAAGAAACTGGCCGAAGCGTTCAGTATAAATTGGTGGGAGGAAGGGGGTGCCGGACGTGATACGACCGTTCCGGTAATACATCTTACGTTCACCCCTGGTTCCGATTAAGGTTGAAAACGTACAGACGTAGGTTCTCACGGCTCGATGTATGAGAATTGCTGTCCATAGCTGTTCTTTTGGGATAGCCGTGTCGGGTGTTGCTTCTCTCGGCACGGCTATCCCGAAAGAACAGCTATAATTGAAAGCGTTTATCCGTCAGCTCTGTCTGTCTGTTTATAGCTGAGTAGGAGCATGAAAACCGCTGTCAAAATGTTCCGATGTGAACCGAAATTTAGTGTAAATTATGTGTTGCTGTTAGGGACTTGCACTACTTAAAAATATGTATACACGAGCTCGGTCCGTCCATCCGTTTGTCCGTCTGTCTGTCCCGTCTGTGTTTACATCTATAACGGAACGTGGGTGCTTAACACGTTTATTGAATCGAGCAAAGTTATTACGCGAGCTCGAGAAAGGAAACGATGGGAGGGAATTGCACAGTGGAGCAGTGAGCAGGAAGAAGCGGAAAGAATAGTAGTTGTAATCTGCAGTGTAGTGGTGGTTAAATACTTTATGGATGAGTCAAAACAGTCACATCTGGCATCCCGAATCCTCAACATTGGTGCAGAAACCAGCGGGTCAGATTCAGTAGAACATAAACCGTGGTAGTAGGGAAAGAAAAGTGACAAGGAGGAAAGTGACCGCGGTTTGCGATACACTGGAAACTCAACATCACAGTGTTTACATATGTCATCAAACAACCACCGACAAACCCAAAGTGCCCTTCCTGGAAAATGAAATGGTTTTTTTTTAGTAAGCCCATCGGAACCCAGCTGCGCTCTGGCAATGAAGGCCGTAGGAAAGAGGCTCGCGGATGACATTTTACGAGCCATTACTACGTTAAAGAGATCTGATTTCTCACAACGCGTTCGCCACCCGCCCACTGCAAACCGAGCGGTGGGAAAGGGCCCCAATATTCCCTCTTTCCGCCCACACGCTGTCCCAGCAGCAGCGGCTCCCACCGCGGCCCAGGTCTTCCTTAATCCTGACCATCTTCACGCGAAGACTCCCACGGCAACCGCAAACTGCGAGGCACTTCGAACCGTCCGCCGGTAGCAATCGGAGCGGCGCTGTTTTGGCCGTTTGAAGTGACGACGCGGCAGCTGCTCGCGGTCTCGGGTCGAGCGCGTAGCTAAGGCAGTCGGAGCAGCGCAGCACGCGAGCGTAATTGCGTTGGGTCAACAAATTTGATTTCCACTGCCGCCCACAGCCCGCCGTGGGTTTACGAGCAGCTGGGAAGGGGAGATTGACCACGCCGTGACACGGTGACATCGTCAGCAAGCGTAGGCCGTCGCGTACGAAATGTCATCGTGATTCAATTCAGTTCAACTTTATTATCAATTCTGCCATATGTACAGGACATATAGAGGATCGAAATTCCGTTTCTCTCAGACCCCGGTGTTGGCACATACATGGAATGGAACACAACAACAAGGGTTTAAAAATACTAGGAGAATAAAAACATTTTTTTTTATATTTACAAGTTAAGCTAAACAAGGCACAGATCTAGAACAAAAAAAAATTATTACCAATATTTGTTTCATAAGTCATGATATTTACAGCAGTGGAGTAGAGGCGGGTTTACGAAACTTATTTTTTACGTGACCCAACCCATAAAAGGGATATATTATGGATAACATTGGTCACGAACGCCTTCATGTTAAATATGAAGCTCTTTCAATAAACGGCGTTTCCCTTTGCAGGACAAGAATCTGCAGTGCAAGATTGGGGAGAATCTCATCGTAAAAGCAGTATGGGTCGACGCAAACACCATCAATTGTGCTTCGGTAAAGGTGAGTCCAGTCTGTGAGGTGTCCACAAGTAGAGATAGATGTTTATTATTACAGCAACAAATACCCTGTGAGCTTGCAAGCTCTGGAAGGGGGGTTTATACGATTCGACAAACGTGTGGATTGAACAACTTAAATAGGAGTACAAAATCGTGTACCTTGCTCGCAGGATGTCTGCGCAGCGGTAACATCCTCCGCGCCTCACGAAAATAAAGCCCTGCCTTACGCATTTCGATTCCAACCTCGGGCGCCTTTCTGTACGGAGTTTGTGTGTTCTCTCCCCCTTTTGTGCGTGGGTTTCCTCCAGGTTCTCTGGTTTCCTCCCACAACTAAAAAACACTCATTAATGAATTAGCCAATAACATCAGTATAACATCCACAGCCTTGTGCAGCGCTTTGTGACCCTCGGGTGAAAGGCGCTCTATAAATGCTATTATTATATAGGACACAGTGTTTGTCGGGTTGGTGCCGGCTGACCACGTGGTTCCAGACCTTGCAGAGTTCAATAAAAATGCAAAGAGCTGTGTAAGGAAATGGGAAACTGTAATTTAACCATCGCGCTTCGAAGAATGGCAAAGAGGAAGACCGCGTGGCTGGCCGCGTGGAGGCCTCACCCCTCCCCCTGGGTTGTGTTACAGCTGACAACCAACTTGAACTCGGATGTACTTCCGGTGAACCTGGTTTGGAACATCGACGGTCCTTCGGTTGACAACACAGAAAACGTAAAAGGTTTGCTTCGGTACACCGACACAAACATAACGACACTAAATCGTCATCGTGGGCATCATGGTCAGCAGCCGCTCCAGCACCATCATAATCAGCAGCTCGGTCATCATCATCATCAGCAACAACAGTAGCAAAATCAGCATAATTCTTAGCATCATTGTCACCGTTGTCATTACCATGATTGTTTTATGTTAAGCCACGTAATGATCTGGCCAAAGTTATGTCGTAAAGCCCTCAGCACCCTACAAAGTCAAACAAATGAAATTGTAACGTGTTAAAGCGTTTCGGCTCGCCGGAAAGTTGAATAACAATCCTCACGACCTAATCCAGCAATCAGATATGACGTCTCGCTTGAAACGGTGCCCAGAAACACATTGGTCCTTAAAGCTTTTTAATTTAAATGACCAAATGACACTGCGATCCACAATATTGTATTTCAATCATCATAAAGCAGGATGTATTTATATTTTGGGGGACCATCAAAACACCACCCATAAATCTACTGGTTATGATGTTCACCTGTGAGTGTTCAGCCTCCCTCCCTTCCTAATTCCTTCCAACCTCAAATCGGGAAACTGCCTCCCCCAATCCTCCCCCGCACCCCCCACTGTACCTCCCTCCCTCCAACCCCCTCCCATCACTCCCTACAACTTGATATCGGGACACATTCCCCCCCACGTCACCCTCCCTGCTCCCGTGCCTCCCTCCTTAACTGTCTTGATGTTTTTGACATTCCGTTCTCTCCACAACCTTGTGCAGCGCTTTGCGACCCTTGGGTGAAAGGGGCTCAATAATAATAATAATAGCGTTTTATATAGCGCCTTTCACCCGAGGGTCACAAAGCGCTGCACAAGGGCCGCGAAGAGAACGGCATATCAACAATGAAAAATAAATACATAAACACCAAAGGAACAAAAAACATCGGCCCTTGTGCAGCGCTTTGTGACCCTCGGGTGAAAGGCGCTATATAAATTTAAATTATTATTATTATAAATTATTATTATTATTGAATGATTAAGTCTGCTTCGAACACACTGAAAGGTCGTGAAACTGGC
Organism: Geotria australis; assembly: GCA_036362915.1. Lineage (NCBI taxonomy): Eukaryota > Metazoa > Chordata > Hyperoartia > Petromyzontiformes > Geotriidae > Geotria > Geotria australis. Next base: position 6,139,204 of record JAZEWU010000013.1, read on the forward strand.
AATCTTAAGAGCGGCAAATATCTGCCAGCGTCCCCTAAGATGGCCGTCACTTCCTTAAAGACAAACACGGAGGGAGACAGGGAGGCAGGGGGAGACATAGGGACACAGAGACAGGAAGACAGAGAGACAGACACGAGGGGGGAAACAACGCCAATAAATGCTGTTATTATTAACTCGCCACCACCTCCCCCGCTGCCCTCTCCCCCTCCCTCCCCGCTTCCTCTCTCCGCAGTGGAGTTGTACACGTGCGGTGGCACCACGGTGGACTGCAGCCAGTGCTCGGCGCGGCGCCACCGGGGGCTACAGTGCGAGTGGTGCACGGCGCCCGAGGGCAGCGCCGGCCCGAGCTGCCAGCTCAACACCACGTGCCGGCAACCGGTCCCCGAGTGCCCCGCGCCCATCGTCACCCAGGTCTGGCTCTCACGCTTCGCCGAGGGTGCTTGCTATTAATATAATTATAAAAAAACCCAAAAAAATGTGTTGCTGATTTTCCGTTCTCTGTCGTTGTTGACATGTCGTTCTCTCCACAGCCTTGTGCAGCGCGTTGTGACCCTCGGGTGAAAGGCGCTATACAAATGCTATTATTATTATTAATAATAATTCCATCCGTTGTCAATAAACAGCTTTCAAGTCCTCTGGCTAGGATTGTTGATGCGGCTCAATGCTGTCGTGCCAGGATGTTGGCTTTCTTCCTACCTGCGCCTTCATGGGAACATTTATTCCTTCCTCTGGCTTGGACTGTTGGTGCGGGTCAGTGGTGCCGTGCCAAGATGTTGGCTCTCTCTCTCGCTGAATCTGTGCGCGTTATAAATGTAAAATTATTATTAAGTTGACAAATTAACGGTTTTTAATTGACAGCTTAGCATTTGCTGTTCTGTAGGAGGTATTGAGTCATCAATTAAAAGCACATTGTCGCTAACTTAAAGCACTATCTGTAGGCTAGATCATGGCCTCCCCACGGCTGCATACTTCGCCACACTGGTCGGTGTGAGTTGGTGAAGTTACTGTTCTTGATTAAAACGTAAGCTCTGTGCAATTATGTGGAAGTCGTGAGATTTTCCCGTTTTGTGCACAAAACATTTCGAGTTTGTAGGTACACTGTCGAATCAAGTAACGTCATGAGTGCTTGGGTAACAGAACGTAACTTCAATAAATGTAAGTTCCTTATTTTACCATACTCAGTTTTGGTCGGTGAAACGGTCGAGCGGAGGGGGCGGCTGGGGAGAGACGAACAGATTTGGTCCAACCCGCCACTCGCCACTGTTATGAGCCGAGACCAGGAATGGAACTCGGCTTGCCAGGTCTGCAGTGCAGTGTGCTTAACCACAGCACCATCAAAAACAGGAAGGAGTATTTCTCACGTTATCGGCTGTAGTGGGGAGTGCGGTTAGTGGCCACCTGCTCAGGCTTACACTTACACACTTTTTTCACGTGACCTAAACTCATAAACAGAACTTCACTAAAGATCCCCCGTTTAGCCTCAACAGACTATAGGGACAAGTGTTGTTTAGTTAGCATCTATAAAGGTCAGAATGGCACACGAGGGGGGTTGTTGGCCAGCACCACGCCCGGCCACCTTCGTCTCCCTAGTGGCAATGTTTACACACCGCACCAGGTACTCATTTGAGGCTGAGTCGACCTAGTGGAGGCCCAGGACCGTGTTCAGAAAATCGTCACTGGTGTTGGCAGTGAGCGGAATTCGAACTCGGGCCGCCAGATTTGTAGCCCAGCGCGCTAATCGCTGGGCTACCACTCCCCACACACACAGACAAGACAAAGATAAAGATCCCCCTTATAGCCTTAACAGACTGTTGGGGCAAGTGCCGTTAGCGAGCACCTATGAAGGTCGGCACGGCACACGAGGGGGTGGGTGACCAGCACCACGCCCGGCCGCCTTTGTCTCCTTAGTGGTAATGTTTACACACCGCACTAGGTACTCATTTGAGGCCGAGTCGACCACACACACAGACACACACGCACACACGTACCATGGTGAGGTTGAGAGAGAGGCGGGGAGCGGCGAGCGAGACTATCGCAGTGGGTGGCCTCTCACCTCGCTCACCCCCCGAGCGATGTTTACTTATCTCGTTCGTCCGTGTTTGTTTAGATTTCCCCTCAGAATGGGCCGCGCAGCGGAGGCACGCGAGTCACCATCACGGGCAGCAATATGGGCGGCCGCTTCGAGGACATCGAGCAAGGGATCTTAGTCGGAGGAGCTCGGTGCATCCCCTGGCTGGAGGACTACGAAGTATCCAAGCGGTATGCCGCTCTTCGCGTGGATTCACGTTCGACGTCGATCCCCCGTATAGCCTTTAACAGACTTCTCATCACGATTCCATCCATCCGTTTTCAGAAACCGCTTAATCCTGTACGGGGTCGCGGTGAGCCGGAGCCTATCCCGGCAGACACAGGGCGCAAGGCAGGGGAACACCGATAATGGGGCGCCAGTCCATCGCAGGGCGCCTGGGGAAATTTAGTCAGTACGCCGATTTACCTGGCAGCGTGCCTTTGGACGGTGGGAGGAAACCGGAGTCCCCGGCAAAAACCCACGCGGACACGGGGAGAACATGCAAACTCCGCACAGAAAGGCCCCCGAGCCGGGATACGAACCCGGGACCTTCTTGCTTGCTGTGAGGCGGCAGCGCTACCCACTACGCCACCGTGCCGCCCCCTCATCATCATCATTATTATTATTTCATCTGCTGTGTGTCCGAGTGCCGTGTGTTCGGGTCGAGTTTGTGGAGCAGAATGTGGCGGAGTTAAGGTTGAGGTTGTTGATCACTTCGATTCCTCACTGGAATCTTCTGTCGGGGCGAGTATCGGTGATACGGCCGATGGGCGGACGCTCGCCACAATTACACAGAGGGTTCGTGTTTCTTGTACCCGCGCAGCGATGGAGGAGGCTAGAGCCTGTCCGCTTCTGAGCCTGTTGAGCGTTTAAATGGACAACAACATTTAACAGACTGGTGGGGCTAATACTGTTAGCGTGCACCCGATTAAGGATGGCACGGTACACGAGTCGGTGGGTAGCTGACACCACGCCCGACCGTCTTTGTTACCCCATCGCGGATGTTAACATCCCCGTACTAGGTACTAATTTAAGGCTTAGTCGACCTCGGGGAAATCGAATTGATATCTAAATGTTAAGCATAACTTACATCTCTAAGCCCCTTTTACCCAAAGGTTACAAGGCGCTATCTGTAAATATATATCTAAACTAAAAATCTAAAATATGGAAGGGTTGACACTATAAAATGAAAATCAAAAAATTAAAGATTAAAACCCCAGAGTCAACATGAGCGCACGCTGAGAGTCGTGAAATAAGAAATGTTCTGTGGAACTGTTCTTTAGGAATGTTCACATCGAGCGTTGCTCCGTCGCGACGTTTCGCCTCCCACATTGGTGGCATCAGCAGCTGGCGACGCGTCGCGAAGGAGAGCGCAGGAAAACTCGACGTAGCTATCCCGAAAGAGCAGCTCTTGATAGCAGTTCTCATACATTGAGCCGTGGAAACCTACATCGATACAGTTGCAAAATAACCGCGTCGTTCCCGTCCATGGCAGCATCGTGTGCGTCACGAGCAGCAGCTCGATCAATGAGACCATCGTGGAGGTGAAGGCCAACGGGAAGTCGTCGCAGACCAGCGTCACGTACACCTACGTGGTGAGCCCCGCACGGTCACCGCGTCCACTGCTGCGCCGCGGTAACATCCGCGCCTCCTCACAGAAAGAATGTCCTTCCCGAGGCGGTTCGATTCCCGCCTCGCGCGCCTTTCTGTGTGGTGTTTGTGTGGCCTCCCCTTGCTCTGCGTGGGTTTTCTCTGGGTTGTCCGGTTTTCTCCCACAACTAAAAAAAACCGAAAAACCCGTTAATTAATTGGCAGATAACATTGTTTATACATGGGGACGCAGTTTCTCGTGGTTTGGTGTTGGCTGACTGCGTGCCTGCCTCCCACCCACCTCCTTTTTCTGCAGCGCTTTGGGACCTCTGGGTGAAAGGCACTATATAAATGTAATACATTATTATTATTATTATCGACACAAGCTGCATTTGCTGAAAGAAAAATGTCCTCCACAGATCTGCCATCAATAACAGTGGGTGGCTTTAAGAGGAAAAATATTTAATAGGTGACATTTTTGGAAATGACCCTTTTTCGCAGTGTATCGATGTAGGATGTCACGGCACGATGTATGAGATTTGCCCTTGAGCTGCTATTTTAGGATAGCCATGTTGAACGTTCCTTCTCTCTCCTTCTCGACGTTTCGCCTCCCGTGTTGGAGGCATCATCAGGCCAACGTGCAGCCTCCGATGTGGAAGGCGAAACGTTGCAAATGAGAGAGGAGAAACGCTCAACACGGCTATCCCAATAGGGAGGCTTTAGAGAGCTGTTCTCCCTTCTCAGAGTATCAAAGGGCTATTGCCTGAATCATCACCGATGGAATAGATTTCCTATTAAAGCCAAAGTGTTATGATTGACAAATGTGTTGAGTATTTTTTTGTTATATATGTTTGTGCAGCACAGCCACTGCATTATCACCGGATAACATTTTTTCAGAGAAGATAATACAAAATCGCATCAGCATTTACCCTGTCTTTTACCATAAACATCTATAATACGGATAGAATGTTAAGCAATGACCATTATTCAGGGCATACGGATGTAGATGATAGATATATACATGTTTAGTATTACAGCAGAAAATACCATGTGAGCTTGCAAGCTCTGGAAGCGGCATTCCTGCGATACAACAAACGTGTAACTTAACCGACATAAACAATGTCTAATATCAGAAGGTGATGCAACAAATTTAACAAATTTCCAGCATTAAATTATGCAGGGATAAAAGTAAGCCATAATCACAAGGTGAACAGTAACACACAGTGTTGCACAAGACAAAAAGGTCACATAAGGAGAGGACAGAGAGACTGATAGTCATGGAGTTGGTCATGAGACCTGATATTTGGAAATTAGTTTCGCAAAACGTGCGTCAGTCTTGCTTAAAGGGTTGAGTAAGAGCTCTGTAAACAGCACATGCCGGGGAGCTTTGGTATCGATTGAGCCATACTCACCGTCTCACGAGCTTTTATAAATCCTGAAAACCCTCTCGCCGTTCTGCCTCGGTTTTTTGAGTTGAGAGTTGGGAATCGCTTTGTATGTAAATCCAAGTAACAAATGATGGACTCTGCGACTCGCAGGACCCCAAGATCGACCAAGTGGAGCCCCTGAAGGGGATCAAGGCCGGCGGCACCTTGATCACCATCAGAGGGAGGGACCTGGACGTTGGATCTTCTCTCGAAGTCCGGCTGGACTCGAGCAAGACCTGCGCAATATTCAAGTTAGCGCGCCCGACACAACCCGGTTCCCACGGCACAGCCACGCTTTTGATAAAAGAGACGTTTTCTTGATCTCTCGACTTTTCACCCGGTTAAACGGACTAAAGCTGAAAACCTGAACCGCCCCCCCCGTTTCACGAAACAAAAATCCCTTTCCAGCCAAACGAGCACCGTGATCAAGTGCAAGATGCCGGAATGGGACAGCGTGAGCGAGACCAACATCTGCCTGCAGTGCGACGGGAGCAGCCACTGCTACAAGGAAAAGACGGAGAAGTTCAAAATCATCGACAACCCCACGGTGGTGAAGCTGAACCCGTACAAGAGCCACGAAGGGTGAGTGGCTTTTACAAAAAAACGACGACAACGCAACAATTCAATTCAATTCAACTTTATCGTCAATTCTGCCATGTGTACAGGACATATAGAGGATCGAAATGCCGTTGCTCTCAGACCCCTGTGTTGGCATATACATGGACTGGAACACAACAACAAGGGTTTAACAATACTCGAATAAAAAACAAAATACTAACATTTTTTTAATATTTACTGCCGCTGTTGTGGATGACGAGGTGATTGACCGTGGCTACGCTGCTGTTGTGTGCTTCAGGGGAGGACGAAAAATCCTGGTCTCGTTGGCGGGAGAAGTCGTGGCTCAGACAGTGGCCATGAGCATTCACATGCAGGGCTCGGAAGTGAGCGTAAGTGCCACAGCGCGGTGCGGTCTATCTCACACACACACCGCACGGTCTGTCTCACAAAGATAAAGATCCCCCCGTATAGCCTTAACAGACGAAAGTTCTGTTAGCGAGCACCTTTATAAGGTCGACACGGCACATGAGAGGGTGGGTAGCCAACACCACGCCCGGCCGCATTTGTCTCCTTAGTAGCAGTGTTTGCACACCGCACTAGGTATTCATTTCAGGCTGAGTCGACCTAGGGGAGGCCCAGGACCGGTGCAGAAAATCGTCACTGGTGTTGCCCGTGAGCGGGATTCGAACTCGGACTCGGGTTGCCAGGTTTGTAGCCCAGCAAGCTAACCACTGAGCCACCGCTCTATCTCACACACACTTACACACAGTGCAATATGGTTTTGGAGGGTTATCACAACCACTCCGTTTCTCACCGTTGAACTCCTTCCTTGAAGATTGTCTCGATCACGCACCCAGTCCATGTGGGTACAGTCACGTGTGCGTCCTCCGTGGAGGCGGTGTGCACCACGGATGTGGCGTCAACGAAGTCTGCATTCGGAACTCTTGCAGCCAGGGTGGCAGTAAACTCGTACCCGCCCGACACAATCCCAAACTTGGGGTCGGGGGGGGGGACGGGACAATAACAAGGCACAGATCGAGAGTAAAAACTATAATTACAACAAATCTAGTGCAAATAGAACTAATATAGTGCAGATAACATGAAAAGATGTGCAAGTAATATGCCATCTACAGGACTGATGTTTCTCTCCCGGTCAACCCTCCTCACGCTGATTCGCGCCACGCGCCCCCCTCACCATCAATTGGCGTGTTTGTTGTGTCAATGCCCGTAAAGAGCTTGCAAGCTCACTGGGTATTTTTCCGCTGTAATAATAAACATCTGTCCTTGTCGCTTCCCGTCGGCAGACGTGCAACTTCTCGCCGAAGGAGCCGACGATCGAGTGCCCGTCGCCGCGCCTCCACCGGACGACGAAGGGCCGACTCCCGGTCAAAGCTCAGTTCCACTTCGACAACCACGTGAGCATACACGACTTCGACTACTACGAGAACCCGGCCTTCGAGTTGCTCAACAAGCCCACGCTGCAGAAGAAGGAACTGATGCTCACCTTCAAGGTAGGGCCCCGCGCGGCGCCCTGAGCTGACCGGCCACACTGTGTTGCGAAGTCTTCGGTGGGGATTGTTCTCGAGAGCTGCTCTTCTGCGATGGACAGACGTTTGTAGATGTTTATTATTACGGCAGAAAAATACCCAGTGAGCGTGCGAGCGGGATTCCTTTACGGGGTTCCTGTGACACAACAAACACGCGATGGCTGTGTCGAGCGTTGCTCCCCTCTGCCACTGCACAGGAGAAGCACTCCTGCTGCGAAGGGAAGAGGTGGAACGCTCGACACGGCTCTGCCGGAAGAGCAGCTCTTGAGAGCAGTTCCCATACGTCGAAGTCGTGAAAACCTACATCGATATGTCGTTCTCTCTGCGGCTTTGTGCAGCGCTTTGTGACCCTCGGGTGAAAGGCGCTATATAAATGCTATTATTATTATTAACAGTGGTTTTCACGCGGATAGACTCGGCCCTCGCCATGTGAATGTTGAATTTCTACTGTCGGCTGTTCATACGAGGTGAGCATCGCCTCAATGTCAATTTGACTTTGTCTTGAAGTGAACACGGGTACTGAATGGCTCCAAAAGCAGCTCTTGAGAGCAATGCTCATACATCGAGCCTTGAAAAACTACGTCAGTACACTGAACGGTTGCTTAAATCCATTCCTAGGGAATGCCAGGCACAGCAGAGAAACACTCCAGAGAGAGATGTTCGCTGTGGAGATTGGGTAATTCAATTGGTTCAAGGGCAGGCTCTAATTGGATTACGCGTCACTGAACAGGCGGTGAGAGATGTGGCAATAGCCTGGGGAGGGCCTTCATCCAGCAGCGGATTAATCATGGCCGATCACGATAATGACGATCTCATCTAAATGCAACTGATTTTGACCCCTAGTAACTCGCGGTGTTGGCTCAAATCGTGGGATGTGATGGCAAGGAATGTGGTGCTCAGATTTCCCGCCCCCGTAGAGGGAAACCACCCCATATCACGGAATTTTCCATTGCATATTCCGTCTACCCGAATACATATCTCGAGACTCAGAGGGCCGTTTCCTGTATACATAAATCACATTATTATAATAATTGTTACGTGCCGCACGCTTGTGTTTTTTTTTCCTCCAACGCGATGCAGCAGCGCTAAACAATTACTCCGAAGCCAAGTTTGTTTGGCGAATTTGCTAGAGAACAAAAACGGAAATCTATGACACGTGCACAAGTGCGTGTGTCTGCTGTTGTTTAGTTTTAAACACAATCGAATAATGGAATTTTTATGAGAAAGCGGGAAGGGGACCCTGGCGTCTGTGACAGCCCATTGTGTTGCGTGAATTAAAAACACATTACAGATACGCCTCTGGTGCTTTGTTGCCTGGTTTATTAATCTCTCTCTCGCTCCTCGCGCAATGCGAACCGACTTACGGAACACAATGGTGGCATTATATTTAGAAACACAGCGAGGCATTGTGTTGCTAAATGAAATCCACCGTTCTGAACGAAAATACGATGCTGTTGTCCACATGCCACTCGGAGGAGTGTCGTGCCGGCCGGCGAGTAATTTGTTTACTTATTTATCCTCCGCTGCCACCCTAACCCTCACCCCTAAAGAACTACTCTGGCAACTTGGACCTCGCTTCGTCGGAGATCTCCATCTCTGTTGGCCAAGTTCCCTGCCTGAGCCTTCAGTTTTCAAGCGACAAGGACAAGTTCACCTGCTCCGTAAACCTCACTGCCGTGGTGGACTCGTCTCTGCCCGTGACAGTGAGTGCGGGCCACTATTTAAAATAAAAACATATATATATAACCGCAGTTTCTTTGCTGCTTTGAACTCGTAATTCAATTCAATTAAACTTTATTTGTCAACTCTACCATAAGTACAGGACATACAGAGAAGCGAAATACCATTTCTTTAAGACCCCGGCGTTGTTTACTTCCGTTTGTGAAAGCCGCTCGCTCTACCGCTCAGCCACCGTGCCAGGTTAGCGTCACAGTAATGATGCGTGATGTGAGTCACGCTCTGTGACCAGGAGGGTCCCGCATTGGGACGTTTGGTCACTTCCATTAACAAATATTAGGGTTCTTACGGGCGGAAACTGGAGTACCCGGAGAAAAGGCACGCTTACCAGGGGATAGCATGTAAAGCTCCACAGAGATCGGTTCAAGAATCCATTTCTGATATCGCCTTGTGGCCACCTCGCCGCCCAAGCCTACAACACCGAGTATGCCCTGGCAAACCGTCCGTCCACGAAGTAACTAGGCTTTAATCGTATTAACGTACAAGGTATGTCACATTGAGGACTCATTTGGTCTTCAGACTTGTCTAGGGCTCACTGAGCCAAACGAGAGCAGCCAGATCTCGAGGCAGAACTGGTGAGAATAGAGGAACACGCTGCGCAGCCTCTGTGTTCCTGCAGCTCAAAAGACCTTGCGGAGTTCAATGAAAATGCAAGGGGCTGTGTAAGAAAATGGGAAACTGTAATTTAACCATCGCGCTTCGAAGAATTGCAAAGAAGAAGAAGGGGGTTCCTATCAGCTCGTTGCGAATCCCACTATGGTCACGTGAGATGACCGCAGCCACCAAGCCCACTTCCTGAGCAAACTCACTGCTCTGCGCGTTGCACATACTTGCTCATGACACGGCCGGCAGAATAGACGTTACCCCAAAACACTTGATCTGCAGAGTGACTAACTGCGTCGAACTGCTGTGTGGAGTTTTAAGAAACTCGCACCGTTGTGTGAACTGTCACCACCCAGAAAATGGCTTTGAACCGGTCACCACTGGGCTGCTTGTCCACTGTCATGACCATTACGCCTCTGTGGCAGTATCCCAACGATGGAATCCATCCGCAAAAATTGCTCGCGATGTACGAGTTTCTACGAACACAAATGCCACTTTATTCCACTGCGATCAGATTACTCTTATTTCACGGTGTGAACATCAGGTACAGTGAGCTAACCATGCAACCACTGGGTACGTGTACGGTAAATACAGCAGAGGTTTTCAAACCCTTTCTAGATATCCGTTTTCTCACTTATTTTCTTCTAAGAGATGCATATTTGACGATTAGCACGTGCAGGCACTAGAAACGTGACCACAGACTCCCCGCGCTTATCTGTTCCTTGCACGTGTTGCATTTGATCGACACCGAACCGCAGTCCACAGGATGTTCCTCCGAGCGAGCAACGGCTAAAACACGTCAGTTATGCAGACAGGTCGATGCATTTACAGATACCCCACTAAAAAACAAGTGTGGGGGGGAATTATAATAATAATATCATTTATAGAGCGCCTTTCACCCGAGGGTCACAAAGCGCTGCACAGGGCTACGTGTTAAATTAACACCTCTCGCACCAACGGGTCTCGGTGCACTCATTAGACACACTGTGCCGCTCTCCTCTGTAACGCGCGGGGCCATCACCGTCTTCTTTGCGATTCTTCGAAGCACGATGGTCAGCTTCTGGACATCGTTGTCTCAATCGGCCGTTGTGAAGAAAGTAAGAGGCAGCGTTAGAAATAAGCGCGGTGTCTGTAACTGGATCACGCTGATCGATAAGAAGTGCACCGTGATTTTCAATTCAAGTCTGTGTGCGCACATCTTTTGTTTACGTTCGCCGGTGGCTTGTTTGGTTACCAGCGTCTACTGCTGAAGCGATGCTCATATTGTCAATTTAAAGCGCTTCCTTTGTCAAATATCTTAGAGATTGCCGGTAGTCTCAGGGCACCACAGTGTAGAGGATAATCCCCACCTTCAGAGTCATTTTATCTCCTTCCTCTGCTGTAGACGGGGCATCTCGCAAAACATAAACTGGTTATATATTTTTCGATTGTGAGGCAGTGTTCCAAGTGTGCACACTTGGAATTAGCGTTGCGACACGGGGAAAGTAATACATGAAATTGATAACATTCATTTAATCATTATCAGTACCCGCTTAATCCTGTACAGGATCGCGGTGAACCGGAACCTATCCCAGGAGACACAGGGCGTATGGCAGGGCTATATCCAGGATAGGACGCTAGTGCATCACAGGGCACCGGGGACAATTTAGTCAGGCCAATTAACCTAGGTGGCAGCATGTCTGCACTGTAAACGGTGAAAACCCACGTGGATACGGGGAAAATGTGCAAACTCCTCCTAGGAAGGCACCGGTGCTGGGAATCGAACCCGGAACCTTGTTGTTGTGAGGCAGCAGCACTACTCACTGCTTCACCTTGCCAACTGGAGAAAAGTAACCGCGATCTAAAAGAGCTGATGGCCGGCTATCGAGAATGACAGAGTAGCAGCGAGAGGGAAGAGCACTCCCGAGAGTACAGCTAGCACGGAGATGGAGAGAGGAGATCCGTGCTGGATGTACTGATGCATCGTGAGGCATGATCTATCCACTGCCTTTAACCAGCAGTGGATAGATCATGGTTTATGACGGTGGTGATGACGATGGGGACACCTTGCAGTCGGCCATAGGTCATTACAATCACCTTGTATATTTTTCCCTGAGAAAAGAGACAAGGACGCTGCATCCGATTTTTAATAAGGGACGTATTCATTGATTGATAATAACAACAATGACGACCGTTTTGCGGAGCGATATTAAACACGCGTGGAGAAATTGCTTCCTCGCTAAGCTGCGTGCACTTCAATAAAAAACTGTGGGAAACGGCCTCTTCTATCCTTTAAGGGCCATCGCTTCACCGCGCTACATAAGCATCCCTTTCATTACAAATGGCACACTGTCACACCCTGAGCACATGTGCGTGAGAGGACAGCAGGCCGGCGTTTCTTGAGGAATGCCTTTGACCGCATTTGTTATGGCTTTTCCTTTGACAGTGCCGCTGTGTTTTAGCATCACATCCCTTGCATGTTCTTGAAAGCGATGTTTATCACATTCGGGTGACTTATTCCGGCGATCTGATTTTAACGCTAACCGTTTGGCCAGCGGCGGACGAACGGGCGGCAGGGTGGGGCGGTGGTAACATCTGTGCCTCACAGAAAGAATGGTCTTGCCCGGGGCGGTTCGATTCCCACCTCGGGCGCCTTTCTGTGTGGACACCACCGGTCCTTTTTTTTGCCGTACAAAAACTGTAAAATATACGAGGTTTAACCCTTTCCGGCAATGAGAAAAAGTGTTGAGATCTTAAAAACACTAGATGGACACCTTTTTACAAAGGTTCCAATTTGCAAGCAGCCACACATACTTGTGGCGAAAAACATGCAACAAAATTGCAAAGATAATGCATTGGCCTTCAAACGTATTGGCCAATCACCAGCCAGCTTCTTTAGGAGCCCAGTCTGGGCTCCTAAAAAAATAATTATTTGGCCGTTAACATCATAATTTATAGGAAGCAGTGTGTGGCAATATGGCGCCGGCAAACCGCCTAGCTGCCTCCTCCGCCTCTCTGCGCTTTCCTCGCGCCTCTGAGTTGTTCTCTCGTCGATGAATACCTTCGACATTGAATGAATATTCAATGGGCGTTATAAATGTAAAATTATTATTATTTATGTTGAAGAGCGAACCCATGAAATGTACAATGAAGGTACGACATTTCGCTGATAGTTGCAATCAGCTTCATCAGGAACAAAGTTTCTGGAGAAACCAGAACCTTTGTTCCTCGAAGCTGATACGTGACCAAACCTATAAAAAGGGGTATACTATGGGATCTAACCAGCCACGCTTCACCCCCGCCTCTGACAATGTCGCTTGCTCGGCCGCCTCCTGCCCCTAGGTTCAGGTCGGGCACCACAAAGTAGACGTGGACACGCTGACGGAGGATAAATCCAGCTTCGTAACTGTCATCGTCCTCTGCCTGGCCGTGCTCATCGTCTTTATAATCGGTGAGTTAGCGCTCAAGACGGCGCGGCGGCGCGGTGAGTAGCGCTGCCGGCACACAGCACAGCGGGAGCTCGGTTCGACACCTGGCTTGGGTGCCTTCTGAAGTGTCCGCGTGGGTTTTTTGTCCTGAGTACTCCGGGTCTCTCCCGCCAGTTCGAAGTCACGTTGCCTAGGTTAATTGGCCTGCTGACTAAATTGCCCCCCGATGCCCTGCGATGGACTTGCATCCCGTCCTGCGTATAGCTCTGCCGGGATAGGCTCTGTCCCACCCGTAACCCTCAACAGGATTAAGCGGGGACTGACCGTGAATGAATGAGTTATCACTCCGTTTATCTTTGTCGTGTCCGTGAGTATTCTGCCCGAGGGCAGGTCCCCGGCTCAGGCTGCTTCCGTGCCACCACACCCACCCTGCACTTCCCTCTTGAGCCCACAACAACAAATCTCACACAAGGGTTCTTGAGCGGGAACTGGTGAATGTCTAACCATTAACCGCCCATCCCTCCAACCCGCTAACCTTTCAGGGGTGGTTCGATGAATCGTTGCGATTCACGGTTGCGATTCAGTTCAAGAAGCAATCATTTATTTTACATGTCGGGGTGAATGTAGCTGCACATTTCGTGATTTGACGAACTGTCACAATTAATTCTTGTGATCAGATCGCTACATGACTACATCTGTTATACCGTCGTGGTGTATAACAGCGCTTGTAGCGGCTGCAGGGGGTCACGTGAACCATTTGCAATGTGTCATCATCATCACCGGCCGATGAAATAAGTCGCTCGTGCTGATCGCACCACGGCCGCCGCTGTCCGGCAGTTCTGGCGATGGTGTTCTACATCAAGAACAAGAGAGCCAAGCACAACCTGCAGAAAATCCTCGTGCAGATGGAGGAGATGGAGGCGCAGATCCGAGACGAAATCCGTAAAGGTGAGGACTCCGCCGCCGCCACCACTGATCACACGACGCTTGTCTTCATCGCCGCACGTTGAACACACACGCGCACAAGCGTACCTGTGACCAACTCACACGTGACGTGCCCGATCTAGCCAGATCTCCGGAAAGCTAAGCAGATTTGAGCCTGCCTAATGCTTCATTGGGTTACTAACACGCAGCAGAGGCAAGTGCAGCAACATCCAGTGTTGTACTGTCCGCTCACGCAGCAGAGTGCAAAAATTAGGAAGTTTCTAAAAATCTGGCTTTCGAAAAAGGAAGCTTCTTTCTTGAGAGGCAGTGGCCCGACCAGTAATCTTATCGTGGTAAAGGGGTTTGCATATTTCAATGAACCCTAGAGTTATGTCACCTGGAGTCTGGAATCTAGATTATAAATAACCAAAAATTGTTTAAATCAACCAAAAAAACCATTTACA
>JAZEWU010000013.1:6183938-6194216 GCA_036362915.1 Geotria australis
ATACGCGCAGCAAGACACAGATCCCCCCCACGAGAGCCTTAACATACTGTTGGGGGCAAGTGTTGTAAGCCGCTAGAATGCCGATACGGCGAAATGTTGGGGGGGAAATGGTGGCCAGTAACTACTCCCAGCCAACTTTGTCTTCCTAGTTTTCGATGTTTGCGCACCACACCGGGTACTGAATCGGCCAACGGGAGGCTCGGGGCTGTGCGTTTTGCGGTCGCGCGGCCTGTCGTTCGGCGCGCTGTGCCCGGAGCTCCCGATTCTGTCGCTGAAAAATCTCCCGGCACGGGGAGGCGGGGGAAACGATGGGTCGCTGCTCAAAATGCGGCGCGTTTCGTGCGATCGGAAAGCGCGCCGTGCGAACGAGCAGCGGTAACGGCGGCGGCTTGCTCTGCCGCCCTGGGTTTCTTGTACGCGCTTAGATTTAATGGAAATATTTAACGTTACACGGCTGGGACGCAGCGTCCAGTTTCCCGCTAGTGTGATGCGGTGGCTCGGCGTCATCATGCACTGTCACTCGTACGAGTTCCCGTTTCTGACTGGTCTCGAGACAGAAGATACCTTAGGCTTTGCATTTACAGGGCAATTCAATTCCCCAGCATATCGAAGTGCAGGCCATTACATCTCATCTCAGCTGGTCCATTGCCCTGGGGTTGTCCAGCATAGTGGATCCCCGGTAGCAATCATCCTGCGTGTATGCAGTCCGCGGCGTGCAAATGACGATGGGTTAGCAAGCCGGAGAGCGATATCACTAAGTGTTTATTTTTTTTCTCCAAATTAAGACGGTCAGTGCTTTAGAAGCAGGGTCTGCAACTTTTAAGAAGTGGCCAAGAGTTATTATTCATGAAGTGTGTTGTTGTCTTGTTTTGTCATCAGAGGTACACCAATGAGTTCAACACCAACTACGCCATGTCGGAAATATACAAGTACGCAAAGCGGTATCGACACGAGGTGAGAAATACTTCCCGGGAAATAACGATTTTGCTTCCGTCTTTAAAGCCATCGTAACTCGGCGGTCAAAACCCCACTCTCTACACTTGCGTGACAGAATACTCAGCTTTTACGCGATAAGACCATACCTCAGAATTTGCCCTTGTTACTATGCTTATAACGTGCCCGCTGTACTTGAGCAGACGGGACGGTTTGACATCCGCATTTCTTTTGTGGCCGCAAGTTACTATAAAATAAACTATTCATGTTACATAAATTCCGGCCAGGTGGCTTCACGGTAGAGCGAGCGGCTCGCAGTTGAAAGCCTGCGTGGTCACATCCTGGTTGGGGGGGGGTGGGTAAGTCTCCATTGGTAGGGGGAAGCCCCCATGTAGAGACTCATCCCTGCCATAGAAATGTGAAGTTTCTACCACCTGCTCGGGGCTATGACCAGGAGATGAGCACTGCCTCCTATGCTCGTTTGACCAAGAGATCACTTTCGACTTTTGAGATAAAATTTAAATTGAGCTGTTCTTTCGGGATAGCCGTGTCACTCTCCTCCCTGACGTTTCACCTCCCACGTTGGAAGCATCCTCAAACGATCTGAGACGTTGGAGGCGAAACGTCGCGAAGGAGAGAGGGGGAGTGCTCAGTGACACGGTTATCCCGAAAGAACGGCTTTGGAAAGCAATTCTCACTCATGGAGCTGTGAAAATAATAATACTATTTTACATTTATAACGCGTACATATTCATTAAATGTCGAAGATATTCATTCGACGAGAGAAGGACTAAGAGGCACGAGGAAAGCACAGAGAGGCGGAGGAGGCAGCCAGGCGGTTTTGCCGGCGCCATATTGCCACACACTGCTTCCTATATATTATGATGTTATCGGCCAATTAATTAATGAGTGTTTTTTTGTTTAGTTGTGGGAGGAAATCGGAGAACCCGAATGAAACCCACGTAGAACAGAGGGCGAGAACGCACAAACTCCACACAGGAACGCGCCCGAGGCGCGAATCGAACCGCCTCGGGAAAGACCATTCTTTCTGTGAGGCGCAAATGTCACCACTGCGCCACCCTACAAAATGCCAATTAGTTTGCGGTTACGTAGCTCGGGTTGTCCGTTTGCCGAGTGAAGCTGAGCGCCGCGTCCGTGTGTGTGTGTGCGCGCGCCCGCCCGCGGGATTTTCCCGGCAGATCGTCGACTCGCTGGAGGAGAACCTGACGACGCGAAGGATGCAGCTCGCACACAAGTTCGAGCAGGTCGTCGTCCTCATGGAGGACAACATCTACGAAAACTGCAGCGAAGTGTGACTCCGTTGTTGAGCGGCGCCAGTCCACGACAACCCGGGTCGGACCGACCAGTGGCCAAATCTCTCGCAATCTTTCATCGGGATCTTTGGGGAAAAAACAAACTGCAGGGAAGCGTGACATATTTTTTTCTTAAGAGCGCCCTCGCTACAACTTTGGGTGAACCGATTTAGATTGGGCGGACCGATCCACCGCCAGTTCGTGCTGAATGCGCCTGATCTCATCGGATCTCGGGGGCTAAGCAGGTTTAAGGCTGGGTCAGTGCTCGGATGGCTGACCGCCGGGGCTTGTCAGGTGTTGTAGGAGTGGAGTTGCACGGTGCGGTCAGGAGATGCCGTTTTGGGTGTCATCCCCGCGTATAATATGTGGTGGGTCGTCTCTGTGCACTCAGGTTTTCTTCCAGAGATTAAGTCAATCAGCCGGTGTAGCAGGACCCTCCTGAATGAAAATTTCCTCAATAAGAATTTGCATCATTATTGCTACTTTCCAGGTCTCGCTTTCACTGTAACAATGTTTAGTTTTGTTAAGCGTCGATCAATCGAATTGCATCTCACAATCGCTGGGGGAACGGCACAGAAACGGGAAGGTGTCTTTTGAAACATTAGGTTGAAATAGTACATGTTACGGATGGTGCAGTACCCCCGTTCCGTGGTTGAGTCATAACATTCGTGAAGCCGGGTTTTGCCCAGAATTGATGCAGAATGTGCGGCTTATTCTTTACGGCTGCACAACAGACCACTTCAAGTGTGCAACGAAAGATTAATCAAGCGTACAGCGAGTGACGTAGAAAGGCAGTGTCGGGGAAATGATAAGAGATACAGTTCCAATTTTCTGATGGCTAAGGAATTCACCACATTACGAAGCGACGTGCAATTTGTCAACACAGCGGCATCAATCGGGTTGCGTTTACCCGAGATCGCATTCAGGCGACAAAAGTGATGACTCCCCATCTAATGTGCTGGGTTTGGCGAGCAAAGTGCACGTAACTTGTGAGTCAATTCTGCCGTGCGAAATGTACGCACGGAGCAGTCTGTACGGAGTGCGCTATAGCCATGCAATTGCCTTTTACTGCTTCCTGTTTAAAAATGCAGTGAGCGAATTGTCCGTTGGGGTAGAGGTGGAGACGTGGCGTGCTGCGGAGTGCTGCGGAGTCTGCCCGTCGTCGCGCGATTAATAGGCGTGAAACGAACCGTCGTTTCGTCGATGGAAATCGAATCTTGGCGGTGCTTGCATCGAGTCGTGCGCGTGGGAATCAATTATTTATAATTCGCGCACGTCTTACGTTCGCGTGATGTGCTCGCGTGTGATTCGACTTAGTTTAAACAAGTCACGAAATGTGTGAACTGCACACGGCCTTAGTGCATATGCAAAAACAAAAGTGCAGCATTTCCTGATGGAAGAGCATTGTGGTCCTCTTAGATCACCGTGAAAATTTATTTGAGAAAACGTGACCGACGGGTGGTTTTAGTAAGTTGATTGAAACTCATTGTTTTTCTGCCTGCACTATTTTTCTGCTGTGATGGGATTTAGCCTGATCGATAGTCTAACCGAGCAAGGACATAAAATACTGGACGAATTAGACGGAAATGAGATGAAACAAACGCCCGAAGAAAAGGGAGTGATTATTAAATAAAAGTACGACCATTCATCGAATTGCGGGGGTGATGCGTTGTTACGTGCCGAGTGATTAACAATCCGACTGTGAAAATCGCTTAAGCCTTAAGCAGCCACTTGGTTTAAAATTGCACAGGCTGAGCCGTGTAAAACGCCAAACCTGTACCTTCGTACTGACACAGACAGGTGTAACGATGCGTCTATTGAGCCAATGATGTTGATAATCAGGCTCGGGATACGTGCGAGGAGTCTCGTGCGTAAGAGTCGATGTTTGTCGGTCTTGTATAAGTTGTGAGCAATGGGCTCACCGAACCACAATGTGAAGAAAAACATTTTCGAGAATCAAATTGTGACCCTGAATGAAGACAGTAATTGAGTATCCAGACAAACGTTGAATATCGAGTGGGTCGTTGCGCCTCTGCTACATGGGGTGGCACACGCTTACAGTCCAGCGATGTTGTGGCGGTTGAGTTGCTTTATGGTCAGGGTTAGTAGTGTAGTGTAGAATTCTTCACCTGGCAGCCCACTGGCCACATCTGACCCTCACAGGCTCTTGAAATAGACTGCCAAGTTTTGGCCAGAGGTGAAAGTAAGCTGGTACGGTTCGGTACCGCGTACCAGTAAGAAAGCGGCCGAAGCATGCAGTACGGTGCGGGTGGGAAAGAGGAGTTGCGATTCAACCGTACCGGTAAGAAATTTGTGTTACTTTCACCCCTGGCTATGGCAGGCCAAGCCATAGAGATTACATGAGATAAACAAGAAAGAGATGAGACAGCTCCTGACTAGAGATGCAAATGAGCGGTCACATACAGACGCTATGACCTGAAGATGCCACATGGTGTCATAACTTCTGTGAATTGTTGTACTATGGCGGGTACCCACGTCATGTCGCCTGGCAGCACATCGTATTTTTGTTACGTTGCCCACTGGAAAATATCGCTGAAGAAGCCCGCTGTAGCGTTATGACCTATGTGAGACACCAACGGTGCAGTACAGCAAATAGGCTTATGAGCAGCATGCGCAGTGTGAGGGTTCTTCCCTGGTGTGAGGATTTTCCCAGGACACTTCGGTTTCCTCCCGTACGCGGAAATGTTTGACAAAGGAACTGGGCAGACATCCCAAAGCAGGATGTTCCTGGTGAAAACAAATGTCCTGATGACTGCTTCCTTTGATCAGCAGCACCCTATTGCACTGCGACACAGTATTTTTTTTAAATAAACATTTCGCTATATATGTGTTTTTATGGTTGTAACGCTGCATCGTTCGGCACTATGTTCGACGTTTCGCTCAGTGTACCGGGAGCTTCTTCAATTCCTTCCGTTCCTCAATAAGCTCCCGGTGCATTGAGAAAGACGACAAACATCGTGCCAAACAACAACGCAGTACGACCAGAAAAAACACCACAACCGCGAAAAACATATTGCAGGAATAGTTGATAACGTTGGGATTAATATGCCAATGTGTGAACGTTCAGTGGAAGTGGTGACCACATGCTCGACGGTGGAAATGTGGTTGTTTTGTTTCCTTTTTGGGGCACACCTGTAATCGTGAGAATGTACCCGAGTCAAGAGTTTACACCTGCTTACACTTTAGCAGTGCTGCAGCCGAAAACAGATGTGTTTTTTTTAATCGATGCCCGGCAGGTATTGCCTTGTACATTACCTCTAAGCTAGAAAGTTACAATCCTCAAATCTCTATCCCATCAGGGGCTTGCGCTTTTTACATATATATGTATAAAATAAGAGAGAATTAAACTACTGATTAAAAAAAAAAATTAGGGATATTGTATCGTAACTTGAAGTCGCAAAATTACATTATAACTGAATAATAAATAACATGAGGGCTTTTTTTTCTATGCAGACTGGCTCTGTGATATAACATTTCGATAATGCTTAGCACAATATAATGCAAGAAGACAAAAAAGAAAAACCAAATTTATTTAAGAATTTGCACGCATTATTTTTTTGTGGGCTGAAGTGAAAATTTTGTAATTTTTTTTTAACGAATGTCTGAAGTGATTAAATCAACCGATGTGTGCTTATAACTGCTAGCTAATACATATATCTTCCTATTTCACGTTTCATTGTTTAATATTTCACGTCTATTGAGCGTCGGGACTGCATTGGAGTTGAAGTTACACTTAGTTGTTGCCTTGTGTTGCTCGGTGGATGCCAATCTGCGCTCATAATTGTCAAATCCACTGCTGGATGAAGGCCTCCCCCAAACTGTGTTAGGGTTGTTTCACCACTAAGGCATGTTGTTGTCATTCACGGAAGATTAATTAGCGGAGACAGAATTCAGTGTCCGCACGGCATAACCTCTACAGGGACGGCTACTCCTGGGGCTTAAATTTTCACCCAATATGTTCTGGGTCGCTGGCAGACTTAAGCAAGTGGCACGTGACAGGCAGCCACACATTTCGAGAGGTATATATCGGATGTGGTGTCCCAGGTGCAACGTTATATTTTCTGGTCGCTGACAAACCTATCCGGCTGAAATGAAACTCTGGCCTTTACCGCACTGACACACTCGTTTCCACACGATGGCTACAGTGCGCGCTAGCTTTACTTGTTGTGTGGGCGCTTATTTAAGTTGTGCGCGTTTGGCAGGAGAATCTTTAGAGTGACAGCCTGTCGGGCATGATTGCCAAATTATAATTTAAATCGGACCAAGCGGAGTATATTTTATTGAATATCGCATTTTGCTGACTTGAATTTTTAAAGTAAACGTTATTAATGCCACGTGTATTAAGGCTTTCTGAAAATAATTTCCACGACACGTTCGGTGGAACTCTTATTATCCGCAACCATATGACTTGGGATCCGCAAGGAGCTGCAGGGTCTGAAAAATACTTCTATTAGCCGCTCACCCATTCTTCCAATTTTGCCATTTTTTGCGGATAAGTGGAGTCCTTTTGCATATAACAGAAGTTGTGTTGATCCCCGCATAACCACGGATAAGAGGCGTTCTACTGTGTTCATTGACGTGCCCTCTTGCACATGTGTGTGGATGTTTTATTGTTAATGAGCACACACTTGTTAAAACTCTGAAGCTAGCGAATTATTTTTTGCCAAATTTCCGGTTAGCTCGTACGTGTTTTGTTTAATTATGCGACATTGTTAAAATGTGTACTGACGTAGGTTTTCACGACTTGATTTATGATGGTTCCTGTTCAAAGCTCTTCTTTCAGGATAGCCGTGTCGAGCGTTCTCCCTCTCTCCCTCGCGACGTTTCGCCTCCCACGTTGGAAGCATCCTCAGGACTGAGAGAGGGAGAGCACTTGACACAGCTATTCTGAAAGAACTGCTTTGAAGAGCAACCATCATTGTTAAAATGTGTTTCTTATGGCATTTTCAAGAAAAATGTGACTTCATGACCAAATGGCTGACACACCCATTCTATTATTTGTGATCATGTGTTAACGTTATGTCATACACTGAATTTTGTTGTGCATTCCTTACTACAACCATTAACATTTTGCCAATTTGTACTGTATGTTTTCATATAATAAAAATATTATTTACAGACCTTTGTCAACCCTATTGGTAATTGTCAAAATGTTGTGCTTAACCTATGCATCCTCTCTACTCCATGCGTTCCCGTTTCTGTGAACATAATTACAAAGTCGCATCTCCACATATTTTTCACACTTTTCAAAACATGCTTAGAAAACACATTATAAACAGGCCCCTTGCCTGGCTCTGCTCTCAGTCACTTGCCAAATGTGGCAGGAAGGGATGGTCCATATTGATAAGTTCGGCTCGTTGAAGCCAGGAAAAGGAAGCATTTTAAGGGTCTGCTTTGTTATCTGCAAATTCAAGACAGTGGGAAAGAGCAGGAAGCAAGCTAAGCAAAATGAAGTGCTCTTCCTTCTGTCTTCTGAAACGGAAAGGCAAGCGGGTCGTTCCCTTGTCGAAGAGTTAAAAGACACCAAATGTGGGCAAGCGTGCCTTATCGACAGTGGTTTCTTGTGAGAGCAAGTGCGGGTGAACAATTAAATGACGTTGAGAATAATCCAAAGTAGGGCTTGCCAGTGACTATACGGAACCTTGTCTCAATACAACACAGTTTGGGTGCTAAGTTAAAGTGTCTTAGTGCACACAGAAAGGAACACGGGCCGGGATTTGAACCCGGGGTTTCTTGTTGTGGGGCGGCAGCGCTACTAACTGCGCCACCGTTCCGCCCGTGTGGCGAACCCATCTTCTGTAAACAATGCAACACTGGCTCCTCGATGTGCTCTTTGTGAGTGAACGGGGGCCATCAGGTTCCTGTGCTGATGTCTCAGTCTTCTTCTTTGCGATTCTTCGAAGCGCGATGGATAGCTTCTGGACATCGTTGTCTTTCAGCTCGGCTTCGAAGTGCTTGGTAGAATTCGCAGTAAGACCACAGAGGACAGCTGCTCCTATTGAAGAGAGCATTGCACTTGCCCTGGACACGGCGACCACCACCTCTACTCCCACCACGTCCACCCCCACCGCCAAAGATCCCCCGTATAGCCTTAACAGACTGTAGGGTCAAGTACTATTAGCGAGCACCTATGAAGATCGACACGGCACACGAGGGGGTGGGTGACCAGCACCACGCCCGGCCGCCTTTGTCTCCCTAGTGGCAATGTTTACACACCGCACTAGGTACTCATTTTAGTCGACCTAGGGGAGGCCCAGGACCGGTTAAGAGAATCGTCACTGGCGTTGGCCGTGAGCGGGATTTGAACTCGGGTCGCCAGGATTATAGCCCAGCGCACTAACCACTGAGCCACCGCTACAGACACAGAGACGGAGACACACACAGAGACACACAGACAACAACAATAGCCGCCATTCGCTAACTGGCGGTGACGTCACCACGGCGCATGTGCCAGGTCAGGTGCACCTTGAGGCTATCACGCAGTGTCGAAGGCTCGCTGACAGGAGGTCACGGGACAGACCCAGGTGCCATGGGCTGCCTGCTGTGCCAGGCTAGGTGCATGAGGAGATCACGGGACAGACCCAGGTGCCATGGGCCGCTGGGCGCGGCCATGATTATGAGACTCTAGCAATCGATCCACGCAGCAGTCGTTTCTTACCACCGATTAGAATCGAGAGTTTAATCGAACGTACTGACGTTTAAATGTAAAAATATACTTTTTTATTCTTGTATTTGGTCACGTACGTGCAATGCGGTGTGAATGGTGATGTATTGATTTAGTTGGTTATTATGTATTATTGTTAATTCGCGTGTTTGTATCGATTCCCAACATCGATTCCCTCAACTTTCTTCTGGGTCCTTACGGGAATCCGTTCTCGCCCTGCTAGGGATCGATCCACGCAGTGGTCGATTCCACCACAGATTCGAATCGAGCGTCTAATCAAACGTACTGATTTTTACGTGTAAAAATATAATTTTTAAAGTTTATCCTCGGTTACTTACGTGCAATGCGGTGTTAATGGTGGTGTTTTGATTTAGTTTGCAGAGTTTTTTAGTTTGTATTTTTGTCAATTCGCGTGTTTGTTGTGTCGCAGGAATCCCGTCGAGAGTTTAAAAAATCAATGGGTATTTTTTCTTTATTAAAAATACGCATCTATCTGGCAGCAAAAGCTCCGTTATTAAATGAGTCGCTATGCGAGCGATTCCAAAGGATCGATTTCCAAAATCGATTCCCGGTATCGACTCCTCAACGGAACCGGATCCCACAACGTAGTGGAACCGGATCCCACCACGCAGCTTTAGCGGAACCGGATCCCACCACGACTATCCCGGCACAATACTCACCGGCAATAAAAAGCAACAGTCGTGAATCTAGCCGTGAAAACCTACATCCATACATCGGTAAGTATATTTTCAACGAGGGGCGGCACGGTGGCGTAGTGGGTAGCGCTGCCGCCTCACAGCAAGAGGTTCCCGGGTTCGAATCCCGGCTCGGGGGCCTTTCTGTGTTGAGTTTGCATGTTCTCCCAGTGTCCGCGTGGGTTTTCGACGGGCGCTCCGGTTTCCTCCCACCGTCCAAAGACATGCTGCCAGGTTAATTGGCGTACTGACTGAATTTTCCCAGGCGCCCTGCGATGGACTGGCGTCCAATCCTCGGTGTTCCCCTGCCTTGTGCCCTGTGTCTGCCGGGATAGGCTCCGGCTCACCGCGACCCTTTACAGGTTTAAGCGATTTCTGAAAATGGATGGATGACCGACACATTTAATAAATGGGACACCCATACCTCGTCATGTGCTAACTTAGGATTCTCGAATCCACATACCGGCGTATCCAGTACCTCGCAAAAGGTCACATCCGCTTCCCCAACTATTTATAAGCATTTGTGAGCGTGTTGCGTCGCTTCATGGGGAGAAATAGTACTGCAATATGCGTGCGCATAGCGTTCCTATACTGTTCGTGTACTGTTGTATTTCCATGTCAGTTTTTATTTAATTTGGAAGGAACCGTTGAG
>JAZEWU010000013.1:6194321-6216301 GCA_036362915.1 Geotria australis
CTACTGCATAGGTTAATTGGCCTGCGGACTAAATTGCCCCCAGTGCCCTGTGATGGACTGGCGTCCCATCCTGGGTATAGCCCTGCCTTGCACCCGGTGTCTGCCAGGATAAGCGTGGGTTTCCTCCGGGTTCTCCGGCTTCCTCCCAAGTGTAACAAAAACTCATTAATTATCTGGCCGATAACATCATAATATATAGGAAGCAGTGTGTGGCAATATGGCGCCAGCAAACCGCCTGGCTGCCTCCTCCGCCTCTCTGCGCTTTCCTCGCGCCCCTGAGTCGTTCTCTCGTAGAATGAATACCTTAGACATTGAATGAATATGTGCGCGTTATAAATGTAAAATTATTAAAACAATTATTTGTATAAAAAAGCGCTACGCAACTCAACAGTTCCTTCCAGATACAATAAAAACTGGCAGATTGCACGCCCATCCAACAAAGCGACGACTGTGCGGTAATGGTCTGGCAATGCCAACGCCATACTTATAGGGATACTTAATGTGCTCGGCAAAGTGCAGCTTGGAATTACTCTACGATTTAGGAACATTAGCCGGTAATGTTGCATTGGCAGGGGAGAGCAAACAAAAAAAAACACAACTGGCATAATCGGCTATTTTATATTTTAATACGTGTAATTGTGTAGTGTTCTGTTGTATGTATTTGTTTCTTTACATGTAGTGTTATTGACACATGCGATGAGTGAGAATTGCTCTCCATAGCTGTTCTTTCGGGATAGCCGTGTCACTGAGTGTTCCTTCTCTCTCTTTCGCGACGTTTCGCCCGATGATGCGTCCAACGTGGAAGACGAAACGTCGCGAAGGAGAGAAAAGGAACACTCAGTGACACGGCTATCCCGAAAGAACAGCTGTGGAGCAATTCTCCTACATCGAACCGTGACAAACCTACATCACTCTACAGTACGCCTTCCCAGCCTTAAGTTGAAGGTGTCGACTGGATTTTTGTGAACATCACCCGTTATAACGTGTGGGCGATGAATAATGTAACGTCTACTGGTGATTTGCAAGCATTCCGACAGCTGACTCAGAGGTCAGATGTAATATGTTGTTGCTGAGTAAGGGTGTCTTAGTGCGCCCTCTGGTGAACGATGCGAGCGACAACGTCCATCCATCCATTGTCAAACCAACTTAGTCCTGTACAGTGTCGCGGTGAGCCGGAGCCTATCCTGGCAGACACAGTGCGCAAATCGGGGCTAATTTACCCAGGGCACTGGGGGGCAATTTAGCGTTGGCTCAATCAGCCCACATGCGTGGTGACGTCCGCGTTGACGCAGGGATGTCAACCGAGACGTGGTGACGTCGAGCGGGAACGCGGTGACGCCACGCGGGCGCGGCAACTCAAATCACTCGCGCGTTTCTTGTCGGCGTGAAAACATTTAAAGTTGTATCGTTGTATTTGGTTTTTTTTTAACAAACGCATGCGTGGTGAGGAGCGACTACTGAAAGCGTACGTGTGTTGCTGCTACTGCCACGTCGCGGGTTATAACACACCGGTTGTTTAATAGTGTTGAGTGCTTGTTGTGGGGGTTAGCCGAGCGGCAGGCTTCTCGCCGAGGCACCTAGGCCTTGGTGCGGTTTTCGTTGCGTTTTCTGTGCCAGGTACTTGTTGACGCTCTCTCACACAGGCAACGCCCACTAACGACATCGCCGTCCTTAAAGTAAACGCGTCTCAAACGTTTTGTTGACGTAGAGTTAGTTGTGCATGGTGGTCGATATGTCTTGTGACCCCTCCCCGTTTCAAAGCGTCTTTGCCCGCTTTGTGATCGTTCACGAGACCGTACGCTCCTCACTATAATAAGACTGTCTTTGATACAGTAGTATACGAACTCGTATCGGCCATTTGAAATAAATAATGGTTGTTTAAAGCATAAATTAGCAACGGAAACACGTTAGGAGTCAATTATATGGGGGTCACGGGACATCTGGACCACCATGTACAAAACATACACATGTAGGGCCGCAGAGCTTGGGCAATGGTTGGCGCCGGCTCTGGTGAATGCCCTCCCCCGGTGTGGTGTTCCTCAAACTGTGTTCCTCGAACTAACTTGGCATACTGCTGTTTGTTGATTTCTACATATTGCAGCTGCAGGTTTTTGGAATCTCCCATCGCAATCATTTCTTCGCGATTCACCAACCCAGTCTCAAAAGCTCCGGATCGTCAGGCGTTCACTTGTCAACAACCGGTGATACGCCGCTGTAAGAACAGCGCCCCTTGGCTGTAATAACAGAGTTGGACCAATTGTCAGAGGCCACATCAAACATCTTGCGTGCGAACTGAACGCCGCCTTCAGAGATGGACAACGCTGACGAAGAAACGTTTTCAGACGTTTCCAAGGAAACAAATGATGCGGAGAAGCGTGACCTTCCTGATTCACTGCAGCGTCTACAAATCCGACAAAAGAAACTCCTCGATGAGGTACGTTGTATTGTAATAGCTCTTACAGCTGGACAAATGTTCGTACGCTTCGGTGAGTGTGGAGTGGTATTCTAGTGTTTATGGCTATGAACTCTGCGACCCGAGTTTGATTTCCACTCGTGAAAAATAACAGGGACAACTATCTGAACCCTTCCGAGACCATCTCTAAGTCGACAGAGTTTGAAATGAGTCCATGGAGCTGTGTGTAAATATCTGCAGCGGTCAGATAAAGGTGACCAAGGCATGTTTTTGGCCACATCGACCTTCATATGTGCACGTGAACAGCACTTTATGCAACGGTGTGTGGCTATACAGGGAATATTTGACTTTTCTTCATAGAGTACAGTACTCTACACCAGGGTTTCTCAACCCTTTGCACCTCCAGCCTCACTTGGCCCAATGGGTATGGTCAACACGGGCCACTAGGTGACGCTCGCGGCCCACGGATGGGTCACGATCCACCGGTTGAGAATGGCGGCTCTACACTGTCATGTGTATACAGGTGCAGATGATGGCCAAGCGGTCCCAGGTGTTCCAGCAGTTCCTGGCACCAGAGGTACCAAAGGAGATGACTGTTGACAAGGACATTTATGAGAAGATAATTGTGGATTGTGACTCCGTCTGGAGGGAGGTGACTGAAGTGAGTATTTCAATGAACGCAGAGGCATCATGGCCCTTTGAAAGCCACCTTCTTACCAGACATTGTGGCGGAGCCTACATTGTGACTATCCCTGAATTAACATGTCTATCCCTGATATCTCTGAAATAACATTCAAATCAATGCTAGCTTGTTACCTAGATATTTAACGAAAAATTGTATTTAATGTATAGATCTTAGACTGCTGCCACCGCGACCCTCACCAGGACAAGTGGTTTAGAAAATAGATGGATGGATGGTATAGATCTTAATTGTGAAAATTATGTTCATCCCTTGCAGATGCAAGCAAGGATTTGTATGCAAGAAGCTACCCCTGTGTCTGCTGAGAATCCGGTAAAGCTTTTAAACGAAATATTTAATTACCGCGTCTGAGATAAAGATAAAAATGAACAGTTGGTCAATAATGAGGTCATCTCTGCACTGATAGGAATATAATACATGCTTAATAAAATGGTTGTACACATTGGTTTTGAGATTGTGTTCATATGGCAGTAAAACTGTAATTAAACGTGGTGTCAACAACCTGCATTTATGTCATGGAATTTAATGTACTTATGTTATAGCACTTGACAAAAAAAAATGGTTAAGAAAGCAGTTTACTCTGTGTGCGTGTGTGTACCAGATCGTGGATATACTTTCAGCAAAGAAATGGTTGCTGGAAGCTGAAGTTGGTATTTCAGAGGAAACAAAACCGCTGAGTAAGACATGTAGTTTTAATAGTCGCAAGGTGGCCTTACCACATGCCATTTGCATACTTGAAATATTGTTTGTGAAATTGCATTTCGCATCTAATAAAAAACATATTTTCACTCTATTTTAGTGCCTCTTAAGTATCCCGAATGTGCACTTGCTGTGGCAGAAGAGGAGGTAAGACGTACTTTACATATATATTTTATGTTTAATCACTGAGACATCTTATAATCCTTGGAAGTGGCTCAATTACAAGTGGTGATGTTTTTTGGTATTTTCACCAACAGCTTAAACAAGTTATCTGCCAATTGGAGGATACATTGTCATTTCAAAGAACCACAACAAAAGCTGTCGAGTCTGAGCTTGAAAGGTAAACGACTGGAAGCGTATTTTGCTGTTGCTTGTGTGTTTTATCCAGATGAATCTGTGCAAAACGTGCATCATGTCTTACAATAAGTGTTTTTGCAGAGAGAAGGCCTATCTGGAAGATCAGAAGAAAATTCAAAAAGCACTTAAAGAAAATCTGACTCAGCTGGCAGCAGAGAACGCTAAAGTGCCATCAAGCCAAAAGTACGCGGCGCACATTTGTGTTAAAGCCAACATATATGTAAAAAGTCAGCACACAATGTTTCTCTTAAAGAACATTATTACATTGTTCACATGGTTTCAGCCTGTTTCCAGCCAGAATTAGTGTTTTGTCAAGTTTTTACTCTGTTTTTATTTCCTTAGTGTTTTAGTTGTAATGTTATTATACTTAAAATGTATCTTGCTTTCTAAAGCTATCAACTCGCCGGCGGATATGGCTGTTACCCTTTGACAGCAATTACGGAGATTAGCTACCACGGAAAATTCATACCGTTTTACTAGATTAATAATATTACGAACTTCTTTTAAAACTAAAGCATTACAAAAAAGAGTGTGCCTTCATTCCAAGCTCAACGTACATAACACGGAGGGTCTTTACCTGGGCAATGGCTGGCTTAATCTGTTGCCAGCAGTATGTCATTATAGTTTTGCCCCTTGCCTTTCAGCCTCGCCTTGGAAACTAGGGAGCAACTGCGCAAGGTTGTGGCACATTCCAAAAAGCTAACGAAGGCGATGTTTGAGTTTTCAAATGAATATTTCCCACTGCCGACAGAAAATTATGTTAACCGCAAGAGGAGGAAGGTAAGTCCATCTTGTGTTGGGTACCTGGTGGTGAAAATAAAACAAGCTTGTAAAATGGGAAATGCGTCATCGTTGTGCTGCCCTGGTGTAATGGCTGGCACACTGGACAATCCAGAGGTGGCTGGTTCGATCTCAGTGACACCGTTCAAACAATGGTCATGTTTTGGAATTCCCCGCCAGCACGGTTCAGCCAGCGGTATAATGGGTACACGGCAGGTTACGTGTGATGGCGTGATGTGTGGGAACTTCCACCCGTTTTAAAAAACGTTTGCCAAGCGTTGAGGACGAGGCCAAAATATGTTCTATCAGGGCTTTCCAGAGCTTTCTCTGGTGGGAGGAAGCTCTGGATAATTTGTATCTGTAACAGGTCCTTGAGGAGTTGTGGGTGTGCCAGTGGTAATTTCACAATCAACGCTGTTCACCTCTTGCAGTCTTTTGCAATCTGCACAACATCTGCCACTAATCTCTTAGCATGCATTTACCAGCATAGTTCACATGTTATATTAACGAGTCGAAATACATGATGTCCGGACTAAACTGCCCCCAGTGCCCTAAGATGTTTGACTTGCTTATCATTCCATGCACAAATGCAACACGGATGTTTGTGATACAGCATTTTGCCCAGTGACATGACATTTTGTGTGGGTTTTTTTCCTTGACAGAATTTCACAAGTGCGAATAGTTCGAAACACACAGACTACATTCCAATCCACGAAATCCTGGAGGCAAGTTAATTTATCACTGCAATCACTTCCTACCAATTCTGTTAGGTGTTCTGCAGATGGTCTTACATAACGTAATCTAGTTGTTTTTTTAAGGTCGTTTTGTGTTTGTGTGCACGTGCAACAGCAACCCAGTTCTATGATTCACCTTCCCTCACCCTACTTGCCCGCCTTTCCCTGCCTTGCCACAGTTGCTGATCGACCAGATGATGAGTTGCCCGCACGACCCGTACGTCACCGTGCAAGACAGCTTCTGGCCTCCGTTCGTCGAGAAACTCCTCCGCTTCGGAATAGCCGTGTCGCATCCAGAGGATCACAGCAGGATCCGCGTGCAGGCCTACCACGAGTAGCGTGGAGCCACACGGACTAACCTGGAGTTTGCGTGTTCTCCCCGAGTCCACGTGGGTTTTTGCCAGATAGTCCGTTTTTATCCAACACTCCAAAGGCATGGGATGGACTGGCATACCATGTTTATAGCTCTCCCTTGCTTCTATTGCCAGAAAAATTAACAGAAAAAAGATTACTTCTAAACGCAGCAACTTAGTCGCACAACTAGTGGCGTAGATGCGGACAAAGCAAGCAGTTGCAGGCGATCAAGTTTCTTGATTACGCGAGTGATCTGGTTGTGTGTCCGAGTGTCCGACCGCTCGGCGTGAACCTCTCGTTGGGATTGCCGCTGACCAGGGGACATACACGCTGTATGCCGTTCAAGCTGTGCCGTACTGTTTCCTCTTGGCCTGCACACTCTCAAAGCCTTCAATGTTACACATACGGCACTTTAGTCATGCCACTGCTGAATGAGGGCCTCGTCACACCTTATCGGTCGCGGGCGTAAGTTCAGCTTTACCCTGTTGGTCACTTGGTTTGTTTAAAGCAGGGAGCATATGAATTGACGGATAGTACAGTACAGCAGCAAATGTTTCTGCACTAGCCCTGCTGAAAATGTTACCCGGCAGCAGCTTCCAACACCCGGCTTATGGCGGTCACCCATGCAAGCAATATCCAGGCTCACCCCTGCTTAGCTTCTGAAATGAATTCACACATGAAATCAGAGGCATTGCCTATTACTTAATGACATGTCATGCGTCCAATATTCAAGTCATAAATTACTGTGTTCATTTAATCATTCCCATAACCACAGTGGCCCCTTTGTGTTTGTGCTTGCCCGGGGTGTTTCTTGTGGAATAATTAATTTTCAGTATGTTGTCATCTTTTTACGTGCGTATACCTATGATCATGTCACGTGGAATTCACCCAATCTTGTCAGATCTGTGAAGCTATGCAGTGCGGACCCTGTGTAGTGCTTGAGTGGTGTGACCGTGAAGATGCATCAAACAGGAGCTGTCTACTTTGCAGCTATGTTAAAGGCTGCAGAGGGCAGTGCATCAAATATATTATGCTGTACATGTATGCCCCGTGTCTATGCCGCCCATCTTCAACCTTCGTTGACCAGTGTGATGACACGTGGTCAAATCACCCCCTTACAGTTGTCCTTTTGGGATCGCCGTTTTGAATGTTCCTGCTTTCCTTCGCAACGTTTCACCTCCATCGTGGGAGGCGAGAGAGCAGGAACACTCGACACGGAGCGGCCGTGCCGAGTGTTTTTACTCTGTCCTTCGCGACGTTTCGCCTCTCACGAGAGCAATTCTCATACATCGAGCCGTGAAAACCTGCTTCTTTACCCCATGACTTAGTTACTGTGAGGAGGACCTCATCGAGCAGTGGATTGACAATTGGCCGTACATCTTCATTGCCCTCTACAGCATTCACAAAGCCTGTTAATGTGTTTACATTCACATTGGTTTGCTGTTGGAATACTTGGGCAGCTGAGAAAGCTCTTAACGTATCCCATGAACCGCAGTGGCGTGCTGCGCTCAAGCGTTCACGGATGCCAGCCTTTCTCCATTCTCTGTCGCGTGGTCAATGGTGCCCCTTTGCCGCGGTGAGTGTAATTAAGAGATGAAAACACCCCAAAATTGCCATTTTGGCATCCACCAGCGCAGCCTAGCAAGAGGCCAGCTGCAGTGCAGTGCTATCAGGATCAGCATAGCATTACGGTGTTGGTGGGTCAAGCACCTGTTTGTTAATTCCTCGCATACCTTGGAGTGATTGCACAGTCACACCCGTTGTTCTTGCAGTGAATAGAGTGGAAGACTAAATGTTTCCGTGAGAAAAAAGAAGAGTTAGGTTTGGATATAGTATACGATAATTCCCGCTCCGGGGAACTTAAAACGTGCAAAGCAGATTCACTTGAACACTGGTTTCTCAGTGCCAAGTTTACGGTTTGTTTGCAATAATTGAAACGAAAAAAATGTGGTGCGATTCATTTAATTTTCTTTTCTATTATCCAAAGACATATAATGTTGCCAGAAGCTATTGGGTTTTGGCACCAGCACTTGTGCTAATCACCTTTTTCATTCTGTTTTTATCAATTATAGCCTGTTATACCGACGACCACCCACCTGGAATGCACCCAATCTAGTAAAATCTATGAGGCTTAGTTACAGATAGAGCGTCAACAGTGCATGGATGGGTGCCTACCATGCTCTAAACATGTTGGCTGCTGCAAGGCTATGGTTGTCAGCAGAGAGCAGTGCAGAAACACGTAAATTGGACTCAAAAACGTGTCTGCTCTCCACATTTACAAACCTTCACTACATTATCCAGCTTCATCATCAGAAGCCTGATGATGCCTCTAACGTGGGAGGCGAAACGTCGCAAAGGAGAGACCCTTGACACTGCTATCCCGAGAGAGCAACTCTTAAGAGCAACTTTCAAACCTGAGTTGACCAGTGTGTTTCGTGGTCAAATGCTCCTCACGACCAGCGACAACGTGGGGAGACCTCCATTCATCTCGGGCATTGACTAAAGGGCTGCACGCGTATTATCGCTCGGGTGCAGCCCTGGCATGTGAGCTGTGACCTGTCATAGCGTTGCAAACTCTAGTCTTTTTTTCTGAAGCCACTTTTTATTATACGCATGTACAGCACGGATAAATATTTGCATAATCCTCGTTGATTTAAACTTTTTATACGGAGTTGAAGACGGTGTCATGACAAACATTACGCCAGCATTGCGACATGGTTCACAAAGCTGTAATGCATTGTCAACTAATAGTTGTGCCTTTATATGCGACGAAACGTATATCTATCGTAAGTTGTTTTATAAAATAAGTTGACACTTGTCACAGCGTTTCCCAAGCTTATGCAGACCGATTAATATACAGCCTATCGTTATTATAGTAGAGAATATTAAACATTTGTAAAATTATACTCGTGATCGAGTGGTTATATCAACTGCTTTTTCTACCTAATACAGTAGTCGTAATTTCCATGACCACATGATTTCCAAGACTATGAATGCATTGTGAACATACTTCAAGCCGGTGCCCACAACCAAGGCAGAAGATTCGTGTCGAGACAGCCCCAAATCGTTTACACAGGTGTGCACAAACAAAATTTCGATCCAGCTCATCAGCTGGCAACGTCCCCCTGGGTTTCTATTAAATGCCACGACCAACAGGGGCAAGTGCAGACCCATGTTTGGATACGAGACGTCTTTTGAAGGCGGTGGTGGTGGGGGTGCGGGCATTGCTTGAAGGCGGGCATCGCGCCAATCATGCCTCGGAGCCTGTCCTGGCCGCAAGAGGCTGTTGGTGTGTTTTTGTTCGAGCGAAAGATCACTTCAAAAGAAACCGCATGTCCAGATCGAGGCCCGTTGCGCTTGATGTAATCAAATTTCCTATCGTACTTGGAGTTGATTGCATTCAATGGTTACTCGGCGAGTTTGGCGTTGCAAGTGGTGATGGCTGCTTCTGCGCGCATGCACTCGCCTTCATTGCAGCATACGTGCATCTGCTCAGACGTTAAAGACCTGTAAATATGCCATTGGTGAGATCAATTATTTGACGGTCCTGTTACGCGTTTGTTTAATAATAATATCAGATCACCCTCGGTGGTCCAGTCTCATAGGATATCAGACACTTGAGCAGAGGTCATGTATAGCAAGCAACATAATTTTGAGCGGCACGGGCAATTAAAGTCTATTAGCGAACGCATTACATTGGGGAAAAAACCCCGATACAAAATCTGCTTGACTGCTCTGTCAGTCTCTAAATTATGAATACGCTGTGACGTGGACAGCAACACGATTCAATCGGTTCATTTACTACATTTAGTTTAGCGGGGCCAGCTTGTCAATGGCACGCAGATCCGTAAATAAGAGTGAATACGTTAACTCTTGGCACGCCACTTCTAGACGGTTGCAGACTCCTGAATTAGAGGATTGAGTCTGGTTCCTTCTAGGGTGACCGGCAATGTCCCAAGTGCTGTTGGCATGTCATTGAGATGCCAGGAGAGGGCACTATAGCAATTGGTGCCTTTCACACATTCGATTAATAATATACCTGTAGACTGTAGAGCAGGGGTGTCCAAACTACGGCCCACGGGCCAACTGCGGCCCGCCATCCATTTTTAATTGGCACGTATCAAAGTCTAAAAATATAATGGTCTATGGCCCACACATAATATTTGCGCTTAACTGTCTAGTGAGTGGCCCAGTCCTTCGTATATTTTTCTGTATGTGGCCCTCAGTAAAAAAAGTTTGGACACCCCTGCTGTAGAGCATCGAGTCTTATCCTCTGGCATGTGTGGGTTTTCTCTGGCTTCGTCCTACGTGCTAAATACTCAATTGGCATTTGCCAAACGTCCAAATGTAGGACCATCCTATAAAAGAATACTAAGCCTTGCGCTTTGCTGGAAAATGTAATAATATTACAGTCGGAACCCAGGGACTGGGTCACTGACTTTTGTGGTTTGTGTCGAGGCGGTTCGGGAATAAGTGATGTTCCAGCGGAAAAAAAACATCCAACATGTAATTAAATTGCTCCCCTTAGCTATCCTTTCGGGATATCCGTATCCTGAAAGAACAGCAATGGAAAGCCGTGAAAACCTACATAATTCAAAATGTATCCCAGACCACGATCAATCCACTGCTGCATGAAGACCTACCCAAGCCTTTGCCATGTCAGTCTTGCAAAGTACCTTTCCGTCTAGCACCTCAATGCATCGAGCTCCATCGGTGAAATGCACAACGTGCCCCAAAATGTACAATGCACCACATATTGCTCTTAACCGGCAGATGGCGGTAAAGACACATTTAGTTATTTACTGCCGAATGAATAGTCTACGGCGCTTCTTCTTCTTTGCGATTCTTCAAAGCACGATGGGCAGCTTCTGGACATCGTTGTCTTTCAGCTTGGCTTCGAAGTGTTTGGTAGAATTCGCAGGCAACACCAAGTATTACCTGACAGGGGTCGCGACGTGAACGCTTCTACCTTGACCCCCTCGCTAATGCAACGTGTTATTTGCAGAATTATACTTATTTATCGGAGCAACTGTTAAGGTTATCGATTATCTATTCGTGAGATTATCATGAAAGAAGCTGCATGATCTGTGAAATATTTGTCTCAGTTTTTTGTGATATCGGTTACTGTCTGCTGAGAGCGAGCGTTGTGCCTGTTGTCGGTTAGTTATTCAGTCAGAATACACTACAACGTTGATTCATGTAGCGTCTAAATGCAACCGCATCTCCAAACGCTGTTCGGAAACTGGCCATATTTACTCTATCACGAAGCCAAGGCACTTGACTAAATTACCCCTGGTGCCCTGCGATGGACTGGCGTGCCATCCTGGGTATAGCTCTGCCTTGCGCCCTGTGTCTGCCGAGATAGGTTCCGGTTTCCCGCGACCAGGATGAAGCGGGGACTGATAACGAGGTCAAGTCAATACCAAGGGAGGTCTTCAGCCGATAATGGACAGGGGGTTAACAGCACGGCTTCCTGGCGGAGAGGAATCGAGGCTATATAAAAGCAGATAGTCCATAGATACATACAATTTCACATGACCAATACACTATACTTACAACTTGTGTTATTATTTACTCACTTTATCTCGGTTACGTATAAGAACAAAACGGGCTTATTTTTGTGTATTTCTCTAGCTAAATGTGGCCCACTCAGAGCCACAACAATAATTTACACAATATACATGTATGATGGTTGCTTTTCAGAGCTGCTCTTGCGGGATTGCTCAACGCCTGAAGATGCCTCCAACATGGGAGGCAAAACGTCGCGAGGGAGAGCAGTCAGTGACACGGCTATCCCGAAAGAACAGCTCTGAAAAGCAACCGTCATGAATCGAGCCGCGGAAACTTATATCAGTACAATATGCTTGTATATATATTTTATAAACAATTAGGATGCAGTGCGTGGCATGAGTATGAATGTGATGTTCTTAATTCGACTAAAGTGTAGTTATTGAACCCCTAGGCTACCGCTAGGAATCCTGTCTTGTAGGTTGAGCAACATTGCACCACCGGCAAATGCTCAGCATATATCCATCCATTGTCAGAAACTGCTTAATCCTGTACAGGGTCGCGGTGAGTGAGTCCATCCCGGCACACAGGGTGCAAGGCAGGACTATACCCAGTATGGGACGCCAGTCCATTACAGGGCACGGGGGGCAATTTAGTCAGGACAATTAACCAAGGCAGTGTGTATTTGGACTGTGAGAGGAAACCGGAGTAACCGGCGAAAACCTACGCGGACACGGGGAGGACATGCTAGCTCCACACAGAAATGTACCCGAGCCGGGAATCGAATCTGGGTGCTTTTCACTGTGAGGCAGCGGCACTATTCACCGTGTCACGCCACTGTGCTTAACCACGTGTGTGGTTAATTCCAAACCAATAGTTAATTGAAAAGGGAGCGGCACGGTGGCGTAGTGGGTAGCGCTGCCGCCTCCCAGCAAGAAGGTCCTGGGTTCGAATCTCGGCTCGGGGGCCTTTCTGTGTGGAGTTAGCATGTTCTCCCCGTGTTCACGTGGGTTTTCGCCGGGCACTCCGGTTTCCTCCCACCGTCCAAAGACATGCTGCCAGGTTAATTGGCGTACTGACTAAAATTTCCCCAGGCGCCCTGCGATGTACTGGCGTCCTATCCTCGGTGTTCCCCTGCCTTGTGCCCTGTGTCTGCCGGGAAAGGCTCCGGTTCACCGCGACCCTCTACAGGATTAAGCGGTTTCTGAAAATGGATGGATGGATAGTTAATTGAAAAATTGCATGTATATATAAATGTTATTATTCTTGGTGGAACAGGTCAAATTGATGCCATTGTGCTTTGAATCGCTCAGAGCGTCCTGTGAACCACGCGTTCCACATCGTGATAGAGCAGTGCAATCAAGGCAACGTGACAGAAATGCTATCATCTCTCCACCATAAATCACTCCGTGCAATATCTGTGAAGCGTAGACGTTATTAAACGGTAAAATACTGTCCATCTTATTCACCGCTTCGCCAATGAACCGGGACGCACCAAATAAGACGATTCACGGATTATTAATGATGCGTCAATGTGGTCTTATAGTTACGTGCCCTGAGATGTTGTAAGTTGCTTACCCCTCCCTGCTGGACAATTGTGAAAAGAGCTACACAACTCAACGGTTCCTTCCAGCTTAAGTAAAAACTGACTGTATATATACTTCCCGTGTTAAAATCACCAATGTAAAGTCATATGTATATCTCCCCACTTACATGGATAACGTAATTAGTGTGTTGGATATATCTTTGAAAATATGTGTAAGTACTTAATCTGGTATTAAGTGAATCGGTGTTCAAGATCGTATCATACGTATTCCGTCCGTCTGACAGCTTTCTCAAACCACGTTTTTCTTTAAGCACACTAGTGCTGTGTTGTTACTGTTGTTGCCATGCTGTGTCTCGTATCGCCGTGATGCGGGAACGCTCCACGTGTTGGGATCTTCCTAATTCACCGAGTGTGTCGTGCGTGTTCATCAAGCGCTTCGGCAACGTTCAGTTCGTGAATAATCTCCCCAGCCAGACACGTGGAACCAAACATCAATCGCAGCATCAATCATTTGCCGAGCAACACATCTGCGGTATAAACCCATAAACACATCGCAGAGTTGTTACCGCATTATCGCGTTATCACTACCCGATTAGTCCCGTACGTGGTCGCGGTGAGCCGGAGCCTCTCAATTCAATTCAACTTTATTTGTCAATTCCACCATGTGTACAGGACATATAGAGGATCGAAATTCCGTTTCTCTCAGAGCCCGGCGTTGTTACTGTCGTTCTGCAAATGACTCGCAGAAACCGACGGCTGTGCTTGTTTCTTGATGAAGACGTAGACAAAAAACGAACATGAGAACATGAAGACACCGTACTGTTTGGTCCGAGAGTAGCTGCTGCGTCAGAACGGACCAAACGGTACGGTGTC
This sequence comes from Geotria australis, assembly GCA_036362915.1. Classification (NCBI taxonomy): domain Eukaryota; kingdom Metazoa; phylum Chordata; class Hyperoartia; order Petromyzontiformes; family Geotriidae; genus Geotria; species Geotria australis. The sequence goes on from JAZEWU010000013.1 coordinate 6,208,286, forward strand.
TTCATGTTTTCAGACACAGAGCGCAAGGCAGGGCCAGACCACAATTAAGCGTACATTGTAATCTCAGTCAAAGTGGAATTCATAATGCGCGCTCGGTCAACTATTGTATTCACCGCAGCACGGGAATAAGGAAAAGAGAGGAGAACCAAATAAGGCGTCAGTGCAACTCAATCACTGGCCGCTTGCGGTAACGTTTCTGGGTCAGGCAGCCGGGCACCTTTTGTATTCTCGTCGAGTGCAACGCGATCTGTGGAGCCGTTCGAACAGTGATGTTCGAACGTCGCCCTTACAACACTAGCGGTCTTAACCAGGGGGGCAGCCCAGGCAATTGCAACCCCGCCGGGCTGCCGTTCGGCCGAGCCACTTTAAATCCACTGGTTTTTTTTTGTTATCAGCGTTGGATGACCGGTGGCCCATCATTGAATTTTGCCTAGAGCCCCAGAACGTGCAGAACTCGAGTCCTTTGCAAACCACCAGACAAAGACAAAACAACGATGCCGCCCCGTAAAGCCTTAACATACTGGACAACTGTTACACATGACGGTTGCTTTTCAGAGCTGTTCTTTCGGGATAGCCGTGTCGAACGATCTCTCTCTTTCGCTCGCGACGTTTCGCCTCCCGCGTTCCATTCTCCAACGTGGGAGGCAAAACGTCGCGACGGAGAGAGAGTGAGACCGCTCGACGCGGCTGTACCGACAAAACAGCGCTGGCAGAGCAACCGCCGCAAATCGAGCCGTGAAAACCTACACCAGTAAACAGTTACATAGCTCAGCGGTCGTCAACGCGTGATCTTGCACACGCGTGGATTCGCGTTTCTGTTTCAGCCCTAATCATTTAATTGTTTGTTCCTTTGGTTGTTTTTTTCTTTCATTGTTGACATGTCGTTCTCTCCGCGGCCCTTGTGCAGCGCTTTGTGACCCTCGGGTGAAAGGCGCTACATAAAAATGCTATCATTATTTGTAGAAAATACGAGGTTGTACCCTTTCCGGCAATGAGAAAAAATTGTTAAGATCTTTAAACACTAAACGGACACCTTTTCGCAAAGGTTCTACATTATTTGTACAACGGCAGACAGGTCCAATCGGCTATTAATATTATTGCCTTCCTCCGCGGCCTCCTCCTCCGCCTCGTCCTCCGCCTCCCCAGCGTAGCGCGGCTGCTCCTCCGCTCGCTCTCAGTTGCGACATCATGGGAACCGTGCGCGCTATCGCGAAATGTCATCGCTTCACGCGACGCCTCCGATGGCTTATTCCCGGCGGTGCGAGCGCGCGAGAGGTCGGCAGGGTTGGTTTCCCGCCGTTGTCTTTCACACAATTCTATCGCGCTCGATGCTGTCGGCGTCGTGTCACTTGACGGCGCGAGCTGTGCAGACTCGCCGCTGTTGTATCTCTCTCTCTCGAGCCGAGGCCCGCTCGCCGCATCGGGCCGCGTGGCTTAGCAAGCAACGGTGCTTTCTACCTGACTGCACCAGTCGTTTGCGAACCAGCTGACAGAGACAACGATTCACCAGTCCCGTGTACAAGCCTTAACTGACTGGATAACTGTTACACAGCTCAGTGGTTTCCTTCCAGCGTAGATACAAACTGACTGTCGGCAGGGCCGTCGCCAGACTATTTTGTGCCGTAGGCCGGCTCCTTGGATCCCTCAGCCACAAAAAAAAATTGCCAACTTCAATTTTTAAAAATAGATGTTTTGTAGAACAAATAGTTACGATGTCAACAAAAAACACAAAATTACATCTACATGTGTATAAAAAAAAAAATCCTAAATATAATTCAAAGTCGCTGAAACTTCTCTGAGATATACATTTTTTATTGCGCCTAAGGCGATTGCCTAGTTGGCCTAATGGTAGCGCTGGCCCTGCTGTCGAATCAAATGTGGTTAGCCAGCATTTTAGGGCCAGCAACGGGTGGCCATCTCCACGTCCGGCCGAACTTTGTCTCACCCGGTGGCGATGTTTACACACCGCACCAGGTACTCGTTTGAAGCTGAGTCGAAATAAGGGGAGGCCCAGCCGCCGGTTCAGAAAATTGTCACCGGTGTTGGTCGCCGTGAGCGCGCTAACTACTGCACCACCGCTCCGCGCGAAGAGGCGGTTGCGAACCATCGCTACTGCCACCGCGCGGCCAGGGTGGTGGTGAGACCCTCGACTCAACAGCAACAAGGCCTTGAAGGTCTCTGCTGCGAGCAACCGGTGCAGTCGCTTGCAACTGGTTGCACACGCAAGCGACAGGGCGGCAGGGATGATAGTTGCTTTTCAAAGCTGTTCTTTCGGGAGAGCCGTATCGAGCGAAGGAGAGGGAGCGCTCGACACTGCGATCCCGAAAGAAAAGCTTTGAACAGCAACCGTCATGCGTATACATCAGAAAGAAGGTCCTGCCCGAGGCGGTTCGAGTCCTAACCAGGGCAGCTTTCTTGTTTGCAGTTTCTACGTGCTCTCCCCTGTTCTGTAGTGGTAACCGGCATTTGCCAAGCATCCCGTTGCTGAATGAATACTTGCCGATTACACAACGGGGAATCTCGACTTCCGACAAAGACTTGTGGCAGGACCCTCTTGAAAAAAACATCTCTGGGCTCCTTGAGGCTTTTCCTGGCTCACGTGTTGTTTTAGTTCGTAAGTTTGATGTATCGCAGGAATCCCCGCTTCCAGAGTTTGCAAGCTCACTGGCTATTTTCTGCTGTAATGATAAACAACTGTCTAAAACATATATCCAACAATCATAATACTAAATAATAAATGCTACGCCTTTCCGCGTTCAGCAATTTAATCCCATTCAAATACCTATTAAATTGTCCCACGCTGCACACGCCCGATGATTGTTGAACACGTCCCACGTGATGTGCTTAACATGTAATAATTGTAATAATTTGCACTTATTTGGCGCCTTCCACACGAGTGGTTCCACGTGACAAGAACTCTTTCTGAAATTCCATCAAGTGACTTTGCAGTCTCTCCTCGACTTACGCCGGGGTTACGTCCCAATGACCCGGCCGTAAGTCGATTTGGTCGTAAGTCGAAAATACCCTTATAACGGTTTGTAAACAAAACACAACCAGCTGCTAGACACCCAAACACAGACTGAGACCCAAACTCAGGTTGCCGAGTTCGTAGCACATAGCGCTAACCGCTACACTACCGTTCCTCACTGACAAATCTGCAACGACAAAGATTCCCCCGACTAGCTGTTAGAGACTTTTGGGCCAAACGCTATTATAGCGAGCAGCAATTATAAAAGACCAGCACGGGACACGAGGGGGTGGGTGGCCAGCACCACGCCCGGCCACCTTTGACAAATCTGCACACACACGCACTCCGCTTATAACCGTGTTCGTTGCACGGCAGTCAAACGGAGCTCTGCACACGTGGCCCAACTGAAGTGAAACCCCAAAAGCGATGTGATTCCTGTGCAGACATCGGTGACAGACGGTGACACCGTCCACCCCTCCAGCCAGTGTGTCGAGTTTGTGTTAATTGTGCCGGTGTCCAACTGCCAACGCAGCGTCACCGTCACCAAAACAACTCCAGGACAACTCTCGTCATCAAACGTAGGCGGGTGTCATCAGAGTTCACCAATTTGCGGTGTGATATTTCTGTTATTAGATAAATAGCTGCTTTGCGCTATAATTATGCATTTGGCCATTAAGATAATTGCCCACCATTCAATCTAGCGTGTCGTGGTTAGCCGCGGAGCTTCAGTGAATGTGTATATACGGTTGCAGCGCCTGCTCGTACACAGTGATTATCTGTGATTGTGCTATAACACTTTGAATGTCAGTTGGCTGCTGGGGTGAAGGTCGTGGGTTTTTTTTTTTTACCATACTTCACCGTGCTGGTCAGTGCGAGTTAGTGATGGTGGAGCCCAGGACCACGTTAGATGTCACTCGCCACTGATGTTGGCCATGGTCGGGAATCAAACTTGGGTGGTCTGGTTCATAACGCATTGTACGGAGCACTGGGGCCACCGCTACCCCATACACCATATCCAGTTAAAACGTCGATTTGACGGACTTACAGGGGGGCACGGGGCTGCCACGCGGCGCCAACATTTGCAAGACACTGGGGTCCTGTACATTTTATTGTTATCGGCCACTTAATTAATTAGTGGTTTTTTTCAGTTGTCGGAGGAAACCCGGAGAACTCGGAGGAAACCCACGCGAAACAGGGGGCGAGAGAACACACAAACCCCCACGCAGAAATGCGCCCGATGTCGGGAATCGAACCGCCTCGGGCAAGGACCCTTCTTTGCTGCGAATCGCAGACGTTACCACTGCACAGCCACCCTTCTCAAGCTCCGGGGGTGAACGAAGGCTTAGAGACGTGAGAACGTTTCATCCATCGGTGATGGAGGGCCGGGGACACCCTTCGTGAGACGGCCGCGACTAAACAACCTCTTCCCCCCCCACGGCACCCACCACGGACCGATCGCTCGCTGGCTCTGACAGGTGGTCTGGCTGCGGTGGCGAGGGGAGGGGGGAAGGTAGAGGAAGGGAGGAGAGAGGAGGGGAGGGAGTCGAGGTGCACGCCCCGGCACCCAGGCGCGAACGCGGCCAGCGTCCACGGATCTTAGTCTCTCAAGCAGACACGCGCGCGCGGTAACCTGGCCACCTGCGCGCACACAGACGCACACACAGAGCTACACACACACACTTACAGACACACACACGCACACAGAGAGAGACACGCAACTCACCTACTCCACTCACCCCCACCTACACGCTCAGCCGCGAATGTGTCAATCGCGGCTTTGCGGAGGGGGGTTTTTTTTTTTCGAGCGGCGCGCGACGCGGTCTAGGCTTTTAAACACCGGGCCGAGAGACAACGAGTTACACGAAAAAAAGAAAATAATTTAAGAAGAAAACGAAAGACGCGGTGGTGGGGAGGAGGGTGGGTGTGGGTGGGTGGTGGGGTCGGTGGGTGGGTGGCGATGATGGGTGGCGGTAGCTGGAGCGGTGGCGGTCATACAAAACAAGCGACTTAAAATCTATTAACAAAGTTACATCAGCGCGGGAGCGCGCACGTGTGCGTGTCTCGTGCGTGTGTATATATACGAGACCCCGCGGGCTTTGCGGGTCGCGACGCCTTCGGCCCGAATGCGGATCACATCGGACGAGGCACCCGAGCCCGACACTCGGCGGCGAGCCATGCGGAGGGGAACCGCGCGAGAAGACCAGACGAGAGCGACCTCCACCGCCGCGGGACCAGTCCTTCCTCAAGCGCCGGGCTGCCTGACTCCACCGGCGAGCATAGCGGCGCCTTAGAAGCTAGGGAGCGGCCAGCCAGCCAAGCAGGCATAACCACGCGCGCACCTGCGGCGGCATCGTGCTCTCGACAAGCGGCGGCAACATCCAAGTGGCATCCGAGGGGCAACTCGGACCGATCGCGCTTTTCGGAAAGTTCCATCGCTCTGTGCCCGGTGGTCGGCGCCACGGGCGGCAGCAGCATCATGTATGCGCGCATCCACCGTTGGATACCGCATTGCCTGCTCACCGTCGCAGTCTTCTACTTCCGAATAGGGTAAGGGTGACTCCCGCGTTGGCGGCGGAGCTCAGCGGTTACCTGTGTGGCGACGCGCTTCTGTGCACACGCGTCCGCGCGCGATTGCCAGTTTCACGACCTTTCAGTGTATTCGAAGCAGCCTTAATAATTTATTTTTTGTTGCTTTTGGTTTCTTTATTAGTTGTTTTGTTTGTCTCTGTCGTTGTTGACATGCCGTTCTCTCCGCGGCCCTTGTACAGCGCTTTGCGACCCTCGGGTGAAAGGCGCTCTATAAAATGCTATTATTATTATTATTACACACACGCGCGTGTAGATAAAGATCTCCCGTGTAGGCTTTAACTGACTGTCGGGTTAAGTGCTGTTCGCGAGCAGCACCTTGCTGTTAGTGAGCACCCTATGATGTGGCCGGAACGGCGCACGAGGAGGTGGTTTACCTACCCTACGTCTGACCGCCTTTGCCTCCCTGATGGAATTTTTTTACACACCGCACCAGGTGCTTCGTTTGAAGCTGCGTAGACCTTGGGGAGGCTCAGCAACCGGTTCGGAAAATCGTCACGAGTGTTGGCCGTGAGCGTGAATCGAACTCGGGTCGCCAGGTTTATTAGCCCAGCGCGCTAACCACCGAGCCACCGCTCCCCACACCAAACCAGGCAACATACAAACATACCCCGTATAGCCTTCAGAGACCGTAGGGTCAAGTGCCGTTAGCGAACACCTATGAAGGTCGACGCAGCACTCGAGAAGGTGGGTGACCAACACCACACCCGACCGCCTTCATCTCCCTACTTGTCATTCTTTACACACCGCACTGAGGGGTAACTCATTTAAGGCTGAGCCGACACACGGCAGCACACACACACACACGCGTACACACACCACACACCAACGCTCGTTAACGCGACGCCTGCGCGCCGCAGGAAGTCTATAAATTAACGGCGGACGCGCGAGAGACGTCGGCACGACTCTCTGTGAAGTCCATAAAGGCGGCGCTGCCACCGACACGGCTCGCGCGCGCAGCTGTGTTTACACTTTGCTCTGTCACGGCATTGCTCCCCATAGGTGTTGGGGTTTCCCTCTCTTCACGGCATTGCTCCCCATAGGTGTTGGGGTTTCCCTCTCTTCTCCAGATATACATCCGTCCATCCGTGAGCAGAAACCGCTCGATCCTGTACAGGGTCGCGGTGAGCCCGTGCCTATCCCGGCGGACACAGGGCGCAAGGCATGGCTATAGCCAGATATAGGACGCCAGTCCATCGCAGGGCACCGCGGGCCAATTTAATCGGCAGGCGAATTAACCTACGCAAAACCATGTCTTTGGAATGTGGGAGGAAACCGGAGTGCCCGGCGAAAACCCGCGCGGGCCGGCTCGATTATTATTATGAGAATTGCCTTCCAAAGCTGTTCATTCGGGATAGCCGTGTCACTGAGCGCTCTGTGCTCTCTCCTTTGCGACGTTTCGCCTCCCACGTTCGAGGCATCCAGGGAACATTCGCGTGTGTGACGACTTAACTATGTCGACACATTGAGTGGGGTCGCCTTATAAACAGCGCGTGTAAAACAGGCGCACTGTGCCTGCCCAAGGTCGACTCGGCCTCAAATTAGTACCCGGTGCGGTGTGTAAACATCGCCACTAGGGGAGACAAAGGCGGCCGGACGCGCGGCACGGTGACTCTTTTCGTCCATGTCTTTGGGAGAAAACATCGCTCCAATCGGTTTCACCATCACCAACAAGCGTCGATATCCGCGCGTGTCCGTGATCCGTGGACTTTTACATCAAAACACTTGAGAAGTTGTAAAATATCTCAAATTGTAAGTCTAGTCAGAATTGCTCTTAAGAGCTGCTCATTCGGGATAGCCGTGTCGAGCGTTGCTAATTGAAACGTCTCGAAGGAGAGAGACGGAACACTCAGTCAGGTTTTTTTTATTCAGTTACTCAGATTTTATTTAAGCTGGAAGGAACCGTTGAGCTGTGCGGCTCTTTTTAACAATTGTCCAGCGGGGAGGTGTAAGCAAGTTACAGGGTACCGTTGGCAATTCAGTCAGGACATTTAACTCCAGGCAGCATGATGGATAGAAAATGGAGCATGCCTTTGGACTCGATACGGTTGTCCCGACAAAGAGCAGCTCTCGAGAGCAATTCCCACACATCGAACCGGGGAGCAACAAACACAAAGATCCCCCGTATAGCCTTAACAGACTGTTAGGACAAGTGCCGTTAGCGAGCACCTATGAAGGTCGACACGGCACACGAGGGGGTGGGTGAGCAGCTCCACGCCCGGCCGCCTTTGTCTCCCTAGTGGCGATGTTTTACACACCGAACCAGGTACTCATTTGAGGCTGAGTCGACCTTCATTAACACGCAACTAAGTCAAGTCCAGTGCTTCACATCGTCACGAAACCCCCACCGACAGCTGCGCTACGAGGCGCGTGAGCGCGTGCCCGTTAGGCCAATTAAGGCAATTAGCGCTGCGTGCGACACCCCCGCCGATAATCACCCTCGCGCGTGTGCACGTGGTTCA
>JAZEWU010000013.1:6357881-6368596 GCA_036362915.1 Geotria australis
CGTGTATGGATACTACAGGCATCTTGTAGACAGTACACGTTTGTAGACACTGCACGTGTGTAAACACTGTACCTGGTTAGACACTAAACACATCTGTAGACACTGTACCTGGTTAGACACTATGCACAGCCTCTAGACATTTCACGTATAGACACTGCACACATCCTGTAGACACTGCAGGAGTGTGGAAACCATACCCAAGTGAGCTAAGTGGCCCTTGACGTGCAAATGGTTGAGAAGCCCGTGGTGTATGGAACAGCGTGAGGCACAATGCTGCACGGAGGGGGCAGTTGGGTGGCCCAGTCGTACCGTGCCAATCCCCCCTACCGGGGCTGGAAACTACGGGTTCCTTCGCTGGCGATACATGGCCGTGCCTGGCATGAGAGCCGCCCCGGCATCTGGCTTTTATTAGAGGGAGGCTGCAAGCGTGGCTTCGTGAAATTGACTTTCGCTCCAGTGCGGCGTTCAAAGAGAGCGATCCATTGTGGGAGAATGAACTAAAATCAGCCGCTTAAGAGTACGGTTTTGTGAAAGTACTTTAGCGGTTACTAAAAAAGGTCGTAAAATATTGTGGGTTACTTTAAGTGTCTTCAGTGCTCTGTATTCAGCCAAATGTGAGTGGTTAATCGATGCACGTCTTGTGAATCCTGGCCTGGATCAGCTTGAAGGGCCCGGGTTCTGGGCTGGATCATCCAGAATAATAATAATATCTTTACATTTATAACGCGCACATATTCATTCAATGTCAAAGGGTTTCCTTCGACGAGAGAACGACTCAGAGGCGCGAGGAAAGCGCAGAGAGGTGGAGGTGGCAGCCAGGCGGTTTGCCGGCGCCATATCGCCACACTGCGCCTCTGAGTCGTTCTCTCGTCGAATTAGTGCCTTCGACAATGAATGCATATGTGCGCGTTATAAATGTTAAATCACTATTATCGGCCAACTAATTAATGAGTGTTTTTTTTATGTCCCGGCTTTATACCTGCAACCTTCTTACCATATCTCATCTAACGTCAGTCACTCCGTTTTTTTATTTAAGCTGGAAGGAACTGTTGAGCTATTTAGTTATTTTTAACAGTTGTCCAGCAGGGAGGGGGTAAGCAAGTTACAACATCACGCCGCACAGCAAACCAACGGGGGTGACGTCAGCACGTCGGTGTGACGACCCGCGCATGTGTTGCCCAATAGGCGCGGGACGATGGAGTCTGGCGGACAGCTATGAACATTCTCCGATTCGGGCAAGCTGCGCTACCGCCACCCAGGGCGTCCTTTAACTCGCGAGGTGCTCACGACTGTCGGCTGACACCGGTCCGATTCCCAGACTGGTACTCGAGTCGTTAGTGCGAACTTCATTCCACTAACTGTAACCCCGCTAGGGGATGCCGTCACGCCAAGCGGCCTGCTTGCGGCCCCGGTCTTGCCTAGTTCTCCTGCCGTCTCCGCGGTGCCGCGGAGCCCGGGAGGCGGAGCGGAGCGAGCCGGGGTGGGATTACGGGCTCCCATGTGGCTCCCTCTGGTAGCCGTGGCCCTCGTTTCAAATTGGGCGCCTTTTTGCTGCTGCTGTGTTGTAGAAATCAAGGGAACAGGCTGCATTGCATCGTTTTCAGAATCGTATTTTAATTATTGTCAGCAATTCGCATATTTGTTGTGTCGCAGAAGTCCCGTAACGAGCTTGCAAGTTCACTGAGTATTTTTTTGCTGTAATAATAAACATCTATCTAAGGTAAACTAATGATTTAACCATAATTACTCCTGACTCGTACGCTTATATGGAGCGGGAGTGGGAAATTATTAGGACATCCTCAATGAGTCTCGGCAGTATGTTAGTTTTGAGATATGTGATTGTTTGCAATGCGGTTTTATATAAAACAAAATAAACAGTACATGGACACAACTTGTTCCGCATACGAGATAACCCTCAAACGTCCGTACAGACGTGTTAACCAACACACGTTCTGGACTACCATCTTCCGCCCACATAGCGGCTCAGTGGGTTGGCTAGTTTGACAGGGGTTCTCAATTTTTTTCACCTAAATGCCCACTTGGGTCTGGTCTCCACGGACCGCTAGGTGGCGCTCGCGACCGGTCGCGACCCAACGCTTGAGAATGGGGGTTTTCACACATCTGTGATCCACAAAAGCCTGCCGCCAAAGAGATAGATAACAGAAAAGCATTACGAATGCCTCGGTGCAAGGCGGTATTCTAAAACACTCCCTGCACGTCATCATTGTCAGAAACCGATATTCTTTGCGATTCATCGAAGCACGATGGTCAGCTTCTGGACATCGTTGTCTTTCAGCTCCTCGGCTTCGAAGTGTTTGGTAGAATTCGCAGGTAATACTACATTTCTGAGAAATCAGCATCAGATATAAAATACTAAAGAGTCGTTTGATTAATTCGTATCATCATCTTCACGCTTTGCCATAATGAACCTCTGGCTGGTAAATCGTCTCCATCATAATGATGTGGATTTTTTTATTCTGGATTAGAGGACGGTGCAATGTTAGTTGGCATGTTTAGATAATGCCCGTTTGCGTGTTTTAATAATATTATGTAATGTCATCTGTTGTTGTTGTGCACTGGTTTTCAGATCTTCCGGTCTGAATTTATTTTAAAGTCTGGAGTCTCCAGTGAGGCTTTTACCCAGGTTGTCAAGAAAGATGTCAAAAATGTCCAGTGTTCGAGTCAAGGTGGAAAAAGGTGAGTGTCATTAAGCAATCGATTGTATCAACTCAGTGGCGCGATGGGACGTGTTGCACATTTCCATGTTAAATGTGTGAGCTTGAGGTGCTGGCTCATGATGAGGTTTATTTTTACACACCCTTTAGATGGGGAGCCTTCAGCTGCACGAAACAAGCTGGATGCAGTGCTGCAGTGCCTTGTGGAGAAGAACGACCAGGAAAGGTAATTGGGACACTCCACCGGTGTCTGACAATCACTGTATCGAGATTGGAATTCACGTTGCTCAAATAATTATAATGTAGCGTGGTGTGCAAATGTAAGGAGCAGTGGCACAGAGTTAAGCACACTGCGCTGTTAACCGTATGATATGCGTTTGATTCTTCGTTCAGCCGTTGGCGAAAGGCGTATGAGCTGAGACATGGAGGTTTAATGTAATTTCGTGCTGAGTGCTCAAACATTGCTTGGATTACACTGTCTGCAGAGAACAAGAAGAAGGTGAACATAGACTGGGTCAGAATGAGTTCAACACCAAGTAAGATTTATACTATACAGTATCATGCAAATTGTTTTACATTGTTACACAAGCTAAACATTTCCTGTGCAGTAGTTACAATTTCTAATAATGAATCTTCTCTGCTCTGCAGGGACACTTCTCTAACTGGCGTCAAACGGTGAGCAACTTAGAAACATGATTTGAGCACTTTTAATCAGTTAACTTTGAGATGTTCTGGAATTATGAACAATTGTTTTTGACCATGGTACTTTGTATGCGTTTAACACGAACAGCAGCACAAGATTCCCCCATCAAAAGCGAAAGAGGAGAAAGGAGATGGATGATTGCATTGCAGAAAACAGCCATCCAAAACAGAGTATGTTTTACTGAATTATTATATGAAATTGTACATAACTTCTTAAGAAATCTTAAATGCTGACAAAAGAAAAATCTTACTCTGATGCAGAAAAAAGCCATCCAAAACACTATATTATACTGAATTGTTATATGGAATTTTTATATAACTTCTTAAGACACCTTACATTTTGACACAACAATAATATCACTCGGTTTGGCTGTAATATTCTTCCCATGTACTCATTTGTCTTGCGTAATTTTTCTTGTTCAAAACAGACACGTACGTGATGAAGTTGTTTGACCGGAGTGTGGACCTTGCTCGGTTCAACGAGACGACGCCCCTCTATCCCATCTGCCGTGCCTGGATGAACAACAACCCCGGGCACAAGGATGACGGCACGGGCCTCACCACCATCTCCGAACCCGCCAACAAGGACAATTCCGGCGTGCGTTACTTCTATACCATACACATTGTGAATTAATGCGTAGCCCGGCATATGATGATCCTGCATGGGAAAATGTAAGGTAAGCGGGGAAAAGGAAGACATTTTATTTGTTGGAAGAGTGTGGCCAGTTTGATAGGACTGTCTATGAGAGATCCTGAAGATTGCAAAAGAAGCATAGCATCATTCATGGACGTGAATCCTCAGTTATAAGGATGACACTTTGTTGTCAAAAAAGGTCAGTGTTAAAAAATTAGGTAAAACTGCTTTATCATGTTAATATTTCTGCAGTAATTCAATGCATATTTCTTCCGTAAATTAAAAATGACAATTGTATTTCGCTTAGTGGCTTTGTTGGTTGTGTGTGTTTTATATTTGTTTGAACTAATTATTACATGTGCTGAATGATCGTGGAACATCAGGTTACAGAATTCCTGAACGGGGAATGTGTGGAAGTGTCACGACTGCCTCTACCCACTCCAGCACCAACAAACGAAAATGGGATTCGCGTCAACCTCCGCATTCCTTCCCCCATTCCCCAGCCGGATGAACACCTTAACATCTGCATGGTGTGTGCACAGATGTTCTTTTAACATGACATCTCAGTACGGTCACATCAACCGTTGGAGTGTGTATATGGCTTTCTTCCAGATAATCAAACTTTCACTTGAACACATTCCCAGTGTACACAAGCTGTGTAATTGTTTAATCCAGACTAACTTATGGTCACATTCTTAAAATGATAAATTTGATCAGATATATTTGGTGTGTTAATGGATTAAAAAGCTACTTGATGAATACCCATCCATGTTGGGTAAGTCCACATAACTTCATGAACACATTTCCTCATAACCCCGTTGCCAAACACTGGTTACAAACAGCAAGTACATCTTCGAAACCGAGTCGATTAAATACAACGTGAGCAGAAGTGATAGATGGTGGACAGGGAGGTTGTACATTTTATGAATGTTATGTGTTGCTTGAAAGCTGTTTTTGTGCTCTCAGCCGGAAGAAATGGCACCACCAAACACTATTCTTCTGTACAACCACATGGAGCGATGGAAGAAGATCCGACAAAAGTGAGTGCAGCCTGTCAGATTTGCGTGAGAAATATGTTAAGATGTGAGGTGTATTGATGTAGGTTTGCATGGCTAGATGTGTGAGAATTGCTCTCAAATGCTGCTCTTCCGAGATAGCCGTTTCGAGCTAAGGAGAGAGGAGGAGTGCTCAACACGGCTGTCCTGAAAGAGCAGCTATTAAGAGCAATTCACATGTAAGTTGTTGAACTTAGTTTTCCATGTGTATTTTTGGTGCCGTATTAACATTTTTTTATATATAAACTTGGCTTATAGAATACGTTGTGCTTTCGTTACGTTTTTACACCATCGAATCACCACCGGATTGCACTGCTCTTGGTTTCATTTCAGGTGGAGAGTGGCTTCCCACCACAACCAGATGCGTTACGCCGAAAGCATGAAGATACTGAAAGAGATGTTTGACCGACAGTGACGAATCTGTCTAAACTGTAAATTGCATTTACGCTTTTTATACATATTTTAACACATGTATGAACCTGTCTGTTTATTTACATGCTTAATGTATGCTTATGTAAGATACACTATAATGTACGATTTTACAATTTTAGAGTGAAGTTGACCCAAATGAAAATTAAACGATTTACATTTTTCTTGCTGGTACTTGAATGCTTTTTGTTTTACTTACAAAACACATTCCAGAGCACGGCTTCTCAACCGTATACACCACAAGGCCAACTTGAGTATGGTATCCACGGACCAGTAGGTGGTGGGTTACATGCTATCATTACTTCACACAGATTGCGAATGGTGGTTCTAGTGGACACACGGGTCCTGTGTGAAGGCCAGTCGTATTGAAGTTGTAATGAGAACACATTAGCCATTTGGATTATGACATGTGCTTAATTAAAACATTTGATGTTTTAATGAAGCAGTGAGTTTACGAATGAGTGAGTTCAGGTACGACTCAACGAATCAAATGCCGGGCACCGGTTTCCTCTCAGTCCAAAGACATGCAGCTGCATTGGTTAATTGGCGTGGGGACTGAATTGCCCCCGTGCACTGTGATGGACTCGCGTCCCATCCTGAGCACAGCCCTTCCTTGTGCCCTGTGTGCCGGGAAAGGCTCCGGCTCACCGCGACCCTGTACAGGATTAAGCGGTTAATCCTGTATAGGGTTGCGGTAAGCCGGAGCCTATCCCGACACTGGGCGCGCAAGTGGTTGATAAACTTGTGGAGTCAGCTGTTGCACACCCCCGGCGCCCACAATACACCGTGCTCGGGCAACATGGCTGCGCCCAGTCGGCAGGGCGGCTCGCGTGTCGCCACTTGCGCACTGTTCCACTCAGCGGTGGAAACCGTCTTGAAGTCGTGGCCGGTCCTGCAGGTAACCCATGTCACACTGAGGGCGCCGGTCAATTTGCTTTCGGATTGTATTTAAGGTTGGCCGTGTGGGCTTCGCGCTTGGGTTTCGGGCCTAGGTGAGAAAGCGCGAGCGTCCCGCGTTGCATAGTTTCTTCTACCGGAATGAAGCCACCTCTGGCGGCAGAGCTGCAACGGGTCGCCACCCTGGTTTGCCGGGCGACTCCGCGCAACGCTTCGTTTGAACAGTATCCATACGTTTGATTTCTTATTGTCAGGCACGTATAATTAAACGGGAGGCTGGGTCAAGGTAGCGCCCAATTTATTTTATTTTGCTTAGTATTATCCGTCTTCTTTGTAACGTAATAGCATATAATGGTGTTAATTTTATTGGTGAAATTCGTCTTCATTAATATAATTGACCGGAAACACACATTCAAAACCAATGTATTAACACGTGTTTTCACGGCTCGATGTATGACAATTGCTCTCAACAGCTGCTATTTCGGGATAGTGGTGTCGAGCGTTCCTACTCTTCTGGCTTAAGGCCGTACAACAAATGGAACGCTAATAATTGCTTTCCAAAGTTGTTCTTTTGGAATAGCCGTGTCGAGCGCTCCCTCTCTCCGCGATGTATCGCCTCCCACGTTGGAAGCATCCTCAGGCGTCCCGAGTACGAGTTAGCGAACAACTTCATAAAGGAGTATGCCTCCAACGTGGGAGTCAAAACGTCGCGAAGGAGAGAGGGGGCGCGCTTGACACGGCTATTTCAAAGGAACAACTTTGGAAAGCAATTCTCACACATCGAGCCGTGAATACCTACATCAATACAAATGGAACACTCCCACGCTTACTGAACAGGGGAGACACTGTAATTGTAACCCTGTGTTTTTTTGTGTCTATCTCCACCCGCCATCGCAGATAGCGGTGGAGAATGGCTTCGGAGGCGTGTACAGTCAGCAGAAAGCCGAGTGGATGGTGGGTGTCGTGGAGGCGTTCTTCTACGAAAATGGTGCGGAGACACCTTCAACCTGCGTGCTGTTCCGTACTAACCAGCGTGCTGATACCAACGTTTCGCCTCCCACGTTGGAAGCATCCTGTTGAGGCGAAACGTCGCGAGGGAGAGAGGGAGATCGCTCGACACGGCTATCCCGAAAGAACAGCTCTGAAGAGCAACCATAATAATGAGAATGTCCTTTATTTAATCTCAACAGTTTTTTTTACGTGTGTCCTGCATTGGCATTTTTGGCTACATCAAATTAAGGAGTGTTTCATACGTGTTACGTTTGAAACAATAGGAACATTTATTAAATTACGTTTCCTTTTCACCCAGAACTGGAGATTTTGATTATCAGCGGTGGGGGTAATTTGTGGGTATTTCCTCCAAAGAGTAGGCCAAATCCCCTCTCGGGGGTCCTTTAGAGAGTTACCTCTAGTGGAGGCCCTTTCCCTCAGCGATGGCATAAGCCCAGCGACGTCAGGGCTTAGTAGTCCCCAGAAATTGTGTATCGGGTGGAGCATTGTAAAAGTTGCATCAACTGGGCTGTTCCTATCCCGCAGGCAACCTGGAGTCCTTTGAGGTGGAAGACTTTCTGACGGATATCCTGAACAACGAGTTTGACACTGTCATTGAAGACAACAGCTTACCACAGGTACTGTGCGTGGTGCCCCGGCAGTGCCTAGTTTTGCCTTCAAGCAACTTATTTTACAGTTAATAATGGGTGACACCTGTAGATCCGTTATATCTGTTTACTTCATTGTTGGGCACTTGAAATTGTAGGAACGCTCGACACAGCTGTCGAGCGTTCCTCCCGTCGCGCGTTCCGCCTATCTCGACACGGCTGAACCTTCAGAGAGCAGCTCTTGAGAGCAACTCTTCGACATCGAGCCGTCAATCCCGCGTCCCTCCATCGGTAGACGTCGAGTGACGAGCGCGCGCCGTTGTCCGAACTCTCCCGCAGGTGTCGCAGCAGCTGTGCACGCTGTTCGGCCTGTGCAGCGGCGGGCGTGTGAGCGAAGCGACGCAGTTCATGGAGAAGCTCGGTGAGAAGAGCTTCAACCACAAGCTGAACGTGACTCGCGTCGGTGACAGCGACGACGAAGACGACGGGGATTCCGAGGGAGGTGGCGACGAGGTGACGACGCGGCTTGTTGGGTTACAAGATTATCCGCCGGATTTGACGCTCGATCGGTTGCGCGGGACGGCCAACACATTTATTTTTCACGTGACCCAACCCAGAAAAGGCTTTATTATCGATTGTTATTATCGAAGAACAATGCATTTATCATAGCATTCGTTTGCATGTTTTTGCCACAAGCATGTGTGGCTGTTTGCAAACTGGAACCTTTGCAAAAAGATGTCCATTTGGTGTTTTACGATCTTAACACGTCTCTCATTGCAAGGTGAAACCTTATATATTCTACAATATTCCACATTATTGTTCACAAAAGCCTTCATATTAAATGAGACCATCAACTCGTAAGGGTACGTCGCCGCGCTAATTCCCACCTGCGCATCTCATCCTGCCCGCTGTCTCCCGCTGCGCCCTGTCAGGCCATGGACTGCGCCGACGTGTCGTCTCCTCCGACGCCACCGACCAGCGGAGAAGCGGCTCAGCCGGGCGCGGCGAGCGCCGGCGGGAGCCAGCGGCGGGGAGCGGAGCCGGACGACGACGGGTGGACCACGGTCCAGCGCAGGCGGAGATAGCGCCACCGCTTCTAATATTAATGATAATTTTACATTTGCAACGCGCACGCATTCATTCAATGTCGAAGATATTCATTCGATGAGAGAAGGACTCGGAGGCGCGAGGAAAACGCAGGGAGGCGGAGGGGGCAGCCAGGCGGTTTGCCGGCGCCGTATTGCCACACACTGCTTCCTATTTATTATGATGTTACTCGCCAACTAATTGAATGAGTGTTTTTTTTTAAGTTGTGGGAAGAAACCGGAGAACCCGGAGGAAACCCACGCAGCAATATCGTCTCACCGTTGGTCTTGTTGCTGGGTTTAAACGGCCCCTGTCCGGGTTGCGCCGAGTTGGCCACTGCTGGGAGTATTGGAGCAGAATTTTACAACTTGATTCCCTTTCTGACGCCAACCTCCTTTAGTCGGAGGGGCTTCGGATCGTTATTTGTCTGGAAGCCTCCTCCCAGGCCTGTCCACTAAGAGACCCTAGCGGGAGTGTTCGGCTCCCCAGATATTTACCAAGGGAGACCCTACCAGGAGTGCTGGATGCCAGGCCCGTTTACCAACGGAGATCCTAGCTGGAGTGCTAGATTCCAGAACTGTCCAGCAAGGGAGACCCTAGCAGGAGTGCCAGACTCCAGGTGACACAACTCTGGGGTTCATTGGGACACGCAAACCCCTTCACCACGATAAGGTTACGATAAATTATTTTATATATTCTCAAGTGTATCGATGTGTGAGAATTCCTCGTGAGAGCTCCTCTGTCGGGACAGCTGCGGCGAGCGTTCCTCCTCTCTGCCTCTCGCCGTCTGACGATGCCTCCGACGTGAGAGGCGAAACGTTGCGAATGAGAGCGGGAGGAACTCTCGCCACGCCTATCCCAAAAGAGCAGCTCTCAAGAGCGGCTCGTATTTCTCGCGCGCTGCGAGCGCAAGTGGGCGGCGAGGGCCGCGCTCCGCGGTTCCGTCACATTACACACGCTAAGCTGCGCCTATAAATCACGCCGAGTGTTTCCCCGAGTTGCCAACCGGTGGGTGGCACGCTCTCCCGTTCACGGTTAATTTGCGCCAGCCACCACCGCCCAGCTCGCGGCCGCCCGCCGCGCATATGGATGCGGACGTTTCCGTACCAACGCGGTTCGGTGAGGGTTGTATCGATGCGACAGGGGGCGCGCTTCCGTCGTTCGATCGCAGCGTTCCGAGCGCCCGGAATGCGTCGGTGCCCGTCTTAAATCCTAAACGCGCCCGTACTAAAAAGCTCGCGCGTTCGTTGGAGGCGCGTCGTCACCACCGCCGGTGCGCGCGCGCGCCCGCCCGCCGGGTTTGTTTTCTCCCCACGTGGGTGCGAGTCGGGGTTTACGGCGTTGGCCATTAGCCGTATTGGCAGCGAGGGACGACGCTCGATGCGTTTATTTACGACGTACCGAACGGCGGGATAGCGCTACCGAGAACGTGACCGGAGACGCAAATTAACGTTGCTTTGAGAGCGTCGGCTGCCCGGCCCCGTCGGGGACGATATACGACGCGCGGTTGATTTTTTTTTTTTGCGGTTCGTTAACGCGCGCGCCGAGTAAATTCCAGGTTGCGAAATAAACAACGTTGATCATGCGATTTATAACGCGCGGCAAAATTCCACGCCCGGTCGCGGACGGTGGCACGGAG
>JAZEWU010000013.1:6484915-6495189 GCA_036362915.1 Geotria australis
CCGTCTTCTCCGCCAGTGTCTCTATTCCTGATCCATAGCGACATGTTTCGACAAATAACTCCTTGCACATATTAACGGCTCCCCTTGGGCTCCGCAAAGCAATATGTATCTCAAATTGTAACTTTCGTTTTGTAATTTCCCGAGCCCCACCCCCCCAATGTTCTCCAGATCGTGTAATCGGTGTAACCAGGCGAAGAATCAACAGTACCGATGTAGGTTTGTGTCACGGCTCGATGAATGATAATTGCTTTCCAAAGCCGTTCATTTACGATAGCCGTGTCGAGCGCTCCCTCCCACGTTGGAGGTATCCTCAGGTGATGCGTGCGTCCCCAGCCCCCGTCTCACGTTTAAACCAGGTCCCGCTCGGGCACCGCTGCTGTATAGTTCCCGCCTCAGTCGCAGACGTGTCGCGACCGCAGCCGGCCGTGAGTCTAATCGAGTCGGTCGCAGCGACTCGCTCCAAGACCTCGTGGGGAGATCATTGATTACGAGTTCGAAGTCGGATCGCTCTGGACACCGGTGAATGAAAACCTGGCACAGCGCTCGCCGTAAATCCGCCGGCGCTTTGCCGTCACTTTCGTGCCGCGTTTTTAGTGACACGCCGCCGTCTCGACGTGTTCAATAGTGGCATTTGGTGGCAGGCCAAGTGTTTGACGGCGGTGGATCAAAGCCAGAGAGCGAGAGAGAGCGAGCGAGGGCGGCTCGTAGAGCGTACGGGCTCCAGGTTGGGTTTCAACCGCTCGAGGACAAATATTTGTCTCTTGTACACTCCGGGCCACCGCCGGCCAGGCTTGTGTTTTTGTTTCATAGATTTTTGAAAGTGGAGTCAACTGGGGGCGTTTGTAAAGCCACGGGGATGTTCTTGGCATTTACTTTATTTCACATTCAGGAAATCCATCGGTATCTCAAGGCATCGTAACCAACACATATTATTATGTTATCAGTCAATTTATTATTGAGTGTTTTGTTGGGCAGCATGGTGGCGCGGTGAGTAGCGCTGCCGCCTCACAGCAAGAAGGTCCACGGTTTGATTCCCGGCTCCTTTTTGTGGAGTTTGCACGTCCTCTGGGTGTTCGCGTGGGTTTTTGCCGGATACTCCGGTTTCCTCCCACGGTCCGAAGACACGCTGCTGTCTAGGTTAATTGTCCGGACTAAATTGCCTTTGGTGCCCTGAGATGTTGTGACTTCCTTATCCCACCCCGCTGGACAACTGTTAAAAATAGCTACATAGCTCAACGGTTCCTCCCTTACTTACTGACTCACCAAAACCGATCGGCAAACGAATGATTAATTTGCTTATTTTTAGTTGTGGGAGGAAACCGGAGAACCTGGCGGGAAACCCACGCAGAACGGGGGGAGAACACACAAACTCCACACAGAAAGGTGCCCGAGGTGTAAATCGGACTTTTAATCACAGTGAACAGACCCCACGAGGGGAAGGAAAATAACAACGCTCAAACTTTATTTAACAGAATCAAGAAATGTACTGACGTAGATTTTTCACGGCTCGATTCATGATGGTCGCTCTTCAGAGCTGTTCTTTCGAAATAGCCGAGGCGAGCGCTCCACCTATCTCCATGGCGACGTTTCGCCTCCGTCGTTGGAGGCATCGTCAGGCGTTCTGAGACACTCTCAGACACTCTTAGATCGCCTGAGGATGCCTCCAACGTCGGATGCGAAACGTTGCAAAGGAGAGAGGCAGCACTCGACACAGTTTTGGGAAGCAAGTCCCAACCCTAGATAAAAGGCAAAGATAACCCGTATAGCCTTTAACAGGCTGTTGGGGCAAGTGCCATTAGCGAGTAGCACCTATCCAGGCCAGCCACGGCGCATGAGAGGGTCGGTAGCCGGTAGCAAGCACATCCGACCGCCTTTGTCTCCGCAGTGCGGATGTTTACACACCGCAGCAGGGTACTTACTCATTTAAGGCCGAGTTAACCTGGAGGGAGACCCAGAACCGGTTTGCAATACTCGTCGCTAATAGCGGACGTGAGCCGGTCTCGAACACGTAACGTTACGTTTGTTTTGGTCGCGAAAAGCCTACGCGTGGTCTGACAACATCTGTTTGTCAATTCCCAAATGCGCTTCGAAGGATCGACTCGAGTTCGAACGTTGACTAAAACCGGCCCGCGGCCATGACCCTGCGGTCGATGTCCTCGTAGATGTCCTCGCCGGCTACGGCGGCGGCGAGCTGCGAGGCCCTCTGCGAGTGGCGGAACGCGCGGGCCGCCGACGCCCGGGCCCCGTCCCGGCCGCCGCCGCCGCCGCCTCGGTACCACAGGTAGGAGTAGCCGAGCGGCAGCAGCAGCAGCAGGTAGAGCACGTAGAGGCCGATGTCGCGCTGAGCCAGCTGCCAGCAGGTGACGGTGTGGAGCCGCGCGCACTCCGTGCCAAGCTCCAGGCCGCTCAGCGAGCGGATGAGGGTTCGCTGCGTGGAGGGCGCGGGTGGAACGGGGACGGTTTCGGTGATATGATGATAATAGTAATAATATTTTTATGTTATTTTAAATTTCTGAGGCGCACACGATCGTTGGCTTCTTTTTTTGTTTCGATTCTTCGAAGCGTGATGGTTGAATGACAGTTTCCCCCACGCAGAACAGGGGGAGAAACACACAAACTCCACGCAGAAAGGCGCCCAAGGCGGGAATCGAACCTGCTCGGGCAAGACCATTCTTTCTGTGAGGCGCGGATCGTAATGGCGGCCGCCGATAGCGTCGTCGCCACCAGGATCATCGTCACCAGCATTATCATCATCATCTTTATCACGACGAACACCGATAGGAGTCCTTCCCGAGAAAATTGTGTGTTTATGACAACGCATTTCCTGCATTTATGTTGTGATTTCTGAGATGTAAAAATAGCAATCCCAATTTAAGACCATGAACCCCTACGTGTATACGTTCCCTCTGTGATGTTCACTCTGGGAACGGCGTTCCAATGAGCTCCCATGCGTTCCCGTGCGTTCCCGGCCAATTCCACCGCTGATAACAATGACAAACAAGGGACCAAACTCATAAAAAAGAGCTAGACTATGGACAACATTGATCATGAAAGCCTTCGTGTTAAATTTGAAACAAACAATCGCCCGTAGGACGGATACTCTGCTGGTATCCTGACAACATCATCCCCCACCCCCTAGTTGTGGTGGGGTGTGCCCAGCGGGGCCGTGCAACCTAAGCGGGCGCGGGTCGCACCATGAGGAACTTGGGGGTGCCGCACGTGGCGTTGTCGCGCTCGAGCCCCGGCGTGTCGTGCAGCCAGAGCACCAGGTAGCGCACGGAGCAGTCGCAACGCCACGGGTTGTCGGCCAGCGCCAGCTTCTTCAGCTTCGGGAGGCGATCGAGTGCCCCCGGAGGCACCTCCTCCAGCAGGTTGCCCTGTCGGGAGGCAAGCGCGCGGCGAGTACGGGCACCGTGATCGGGGTTTGGCTGGCTTCAGGCGCGTTGCAGCCGCGGGTGTTGCAGGCAAAAGTGGGGGGGCATGGAAATGTGTCGTAACACCCGCAACACACACCCGCGGCTGCGACGCGCCTGGGTGGGCTGGGAGACGAGCCACGGTGTTGATGTTACTACTAGCAGAGTGCGCGTCCTGCGGGCGATTTTGTTACGAGCGTGCACGGTGATAATTAACAATAATAATATTTATTTTACATTTATAACGCGCACATATTCATTCAATGTCGAAGATATTCATTCGACGAGAGAAGGACTCAGAGGCGCGAGGAAAGCGCGGAGAGGCGGATTTGGCAGCCGGGCGGTTTGCCGGCACCATATTGTCGCACACTGCTTCCTGTAAATTATGATGTTATCGGCCAAATAATTAATGAGTTTTTTTAAAGTTGTGGCAGGAAACCGGAGAACCCCGCAATCAGGTTGTCCTAAGTCTGCAGGACACCAGCAGAGGGCAATGCGGTGAAAGCCATTGTGGTACAATACTATGCTTCTATCTATTGACGTAAGCTGTCACGGCCCGATGTATGATCATTCCTCTCAAGGGCTACTCTTTTGCGATAGCCGAGTAGAGCGAAGGAGGGAGGACGAACGGCCGGCACTGCTAACTGGAAAGAGCAGCTCTTGAGAGCAACTCATATGCTTCTACGCTACTGTATATATGCTCTCTGGACATCACCAACCCACGCTGACAGAGGTGGTGAAGTACGGTCAGATAAGCCTCGGTGTGGAGGAGGCCCTCATCCAGCAGTGGATCGACAAACGACCCGTGACACCCTCCGTCGCAGATGTCCAACCACAAGCCGGGGTGGGCACTCGTGAAAATTTGAGGAAGTTCCAAACGAGAGATAAATTTAAACAATCGAGACACGAGACAGCACGGAGCAGCAGCAGTGTAGTCCAAACATCCATCCATTTTCAGAAACCCCTTAATCCTGTACTGGGTCGCGGTGAGCCGGAGCCTATCCCGGCAGACACAGGGCGCAAGGCAGGGCTATACCCAGGATGGGACGCCAGTCCATCGCAGGGCACCTGGGGCAATTTACTCAGTAGGCCAATTAACCTGGCAGCATGTCTTCGGACGCTGGGAGGAAACCGGAGTGCTCGGCGAAAACCAACGCGGACACGGGGAGAACCTTGTGCAGCGCTTTGTGACCCTCGGGTGAAAGGCGCTATATAAAATGCTATTATTATCATTATCATTATAGAAAAAGGAGGGTTGAGTTACCGCCCACGAATTTCACAGTTGTCAGACCGCGGCTGCGTGTCACACTTGCACGCGGCGGCGCGCCCGACCTTATCAAGTTTCAAGGCCGATTTCAAATCCCTGTTCTTATCCGAGATGCCCGGCGATTCCTCGACGCTAAGCCCGCAGAGAGAGGCTGGTTGTCAGGCTCGCCGGGGCAATCCGTCATCGTGTCGCCGGCGCGTCCCTCGAGCCGCTCTCGTTCAGTCGGAGGAGCCCGTCGCCCCTCCGACGAATTGACGCCGGGCCGCGCCGCTCGTTTCTCACGTTAAACATGGGACGGTTGTGAAATGAGGTGGCGGCGGTGGCGGTGGTGGTGACCGGGCGTGGTGCTGGCCAGGCGCGTCGCAGCCGCGGGTGTTGCAGGAAAAAGCGGGGGGGATGGTGGAATCATGTTTCTGTGAAAGTGCGGGTGTCGCCACACCCGCCCGGTACTGGCCAACCCGACCCCTCGCGTGCCGTGCCGGCCTTTGGCGGTGGTGGGGGTGATGGTGATGGTGGTGGCTGTAGCGTTGGCGGTAGCTCAGTGGTTAGCGCGCTGGGCTACAAACCTGGCGACACGAGTTCGAATCCCGCTCACGGCCAACACCAGTGACGATTTTCTGAAACGGCCATGAGCCTCCCCGAGGTCGACTCGGCCTCAATAGAGTACCTAGTGCGGTGTGTAAACATCGCCACTATGGAAACAAAGACGGCCGGGCGTGGTGCTGGTCACCCACCTCCTCGTGTGCCGTGTCGACCTTCATAGGTGCTCGCTAACGGCGCTTGACCCTACAGGCTGTTCCGGCTATACGGGGGGATCTTTGTACTTTCGACAGTCAATGAATATGTGCGCGTTATAAATGTAAATTATTATTGTCATTATTATTATTATCCTGGGGAAGCCAGGGCAGGCGGTTGATGGGACTCGGGTGTGGCAGCCTCGGTACCTGGAGAAGCAGCTCCCTGGTCTGGCTGTCTATGTCCATGGGGAAGCTGGTGAGCCCCTTCTTGGTGCAGTCCACCGTCTTGTTTGCGTAACAGCTGCAGCCCGCGGGGCAGATGGCCTCGGCCTTGCCGGGGAGCAGCGTGAGGGCCCACCACAGTACCAGCGCCAGCATCGCCGCGCTGGCTGCGACGCGCGGAGAAAGACCGGAGTTGGTAATAAGTTACGAGTTCTAACAACGCGCGGCGCACATTATTCGTTCGACGTCGGAGGTTGGCGCCGGCTAACCGCGCGCGCCTCCCTCCCGAGTCGCTCTCGCTCCGAACGAACGCCTTGGACGTCGAACAACTGCCGACACACGTTAAAAATCGCAACGTTGAATCGAGTTACGAAGGACCGTGCATTACCGTTCGTTCCACGCACGCCCCGCACAACGTACCCTGTGACCCGACTTGCGTTTACTCGAGCGATCTAGCACCCCTAGACCCTTGCGGCAACGTGGGACTAACAAAATGCTCGCGGGCTCGGTGACTAACGCGAGATAAATATCCGTCCGGCGCGAGATTTCCGCAAACGAGCGGCTATTTATTTTCGTTGCGCACGACGGGCCGCACGCAGGCGCATCTCGACCGTAAAAGGGGGAACCGTCTGCCTCTGTGGGAGGACGAGGGGGTCTCGGCTCCGCGTGGGCCAGGCCGCCGCTAAGCCACGCGTGACCCGCGGTGTTTCTGCGCGCACTGATAGCGGATTCCGTTATCCTGAAGAGCGTCACATTTCTGGGAGGCAGCCTCCCAGGCGCGTCGTAGCCGCGGGTGTTGCAGGGGGGGGGTGGAATCGTGTTTCTGTGAAAGTGCGGGTGTCGCGACATATGATTTGAGACTACCTCAGGAAAAAGTGGGGGGGATGAAATCGTGTTTCCGTGAAAGTGCGGGTGTCGCAACACCCGCAACACGTGGCGAGTCGGCCGCCCCCTTCCTAAGCCCCGCCCGCTTGTACACTGCCACTCCCACTCGGAAAGCGTCGCCCAATGAGCCCCCGTCGGGTGCCTGACACTGGCTCGTAGGCCCCGCCTGCTCTTGATTGTCATCAAATTCGCATGTTTGTTGTGTCGCAGGTGTCCCGTAAAGCGCTTGCAAGCTCACTGGGTATGTTTCTGCTGTAATAATAAACACTATCTATAATCGTCATCATCTCGTGCTAACCCCAGACTGCTCGGATAACCCCTACTCCTTTTGCCGAATGATTGGTCGAAAATAACTTAAATTAATACTCTGGTCTGATGTAGGTTTTCACGGCTCAATTCATATTGGTTGCTCTTCAGAGATATCCCGATAGAACAACTCTGAAGAGCAACAACCATCAATACTCTGGTCACCGTTTTGAATGCTGGGAATGTCTTTGTATCTATATGTAAAGGAAATGGATCAACGTTAAAAGCAGAACCTTCGTGGGGGACAATAAGTCAACGAGGCTTTTTTGTTTAAAAAATATTTTATTTAGTAATTACCACGTGCTGCCACCGACGTACACATTTTTATACTCATAAATATAAAGATTAATGGGGCAATGCAGATAACATTGGCAGTCAATGAATGGCTGGCTGTCACCAGAATGCCCGTATGCATCTCTTTGCATGTGTTTGTGTGTGTCTTGATAGGTTTGCGGAAATGTCTAAGTGTGTGTGTGTGACCATGATTATACATGTGGCTGTGTGTGTGTCTTTTTGTGCTTGTGGTAGTGTTGTCCCGTGACCTCCTGTCGACGAGCCTTCGACACTTCACGTGGCCTCAAGGTGCATATGGCCTGGCACAGGCGACGTGGTGACGTCACCGCCACTTAGTGGCGAATGGCGGTTGCTGTTGTGGTAGTGTAGAGTTGGAACGCACTGGCAATACGAACCTTGTTACCTCGGTTCGATTCCCGACCACGGCTAACATCACCGATCAGTGACAGATGAACGAGGCAAACTCAATCTTAAATGAGCACTCTGAGCGATGTGTAATCAGCACTGGGGAGACAAAGGTGGCTGGGCGCGTCGCTGGTCACGACACCCCTGCATGTGCCGTGTGCCTTAATAGGTGCTCGCCAACAACACCAGCGCCTACAGTGTAAGTGGGCTACATTGGGAGATCTTTGTGTATTTACATATGTATTTGTGCATCTGAATGTCTATGCGTGTGTACTTGCGTACCAGTCCGTGTGATGGGCGTGGAGTTGGCCACCCACCCCCTCGTGTGCCGTGCTGGCCGTTATAGGTCCTACTCGCTAACAGCACTTGACCCTGCAGCCTGTTAAGGGTATACGGGGGATCTTTGTCTTTGTGTCGATGTGTGTGTTGAGTGTCTGATTAAATGTGTTTCCCTGTTGCGTAAGCCTCTTTGCGGTCCCTTGTGTATCCGTGTGTCTCTGCGCGTGCGTTTTATATTATTCATTTACAAATTAAAGCCATATACTTTAGAATAGAATTCTTTCAAGAGTTAAACATCGTCAATCAAGTGTTATTACACGGAATTAGCACAGCGATAGCATATACAAGGTAAAACAAAGAACGTTACAACGAGGCAATTACATTCATTTTCCTCGTGTACAGTGTCACCGCCACGTCATTTTTATTCCACATCAGTAAATTCAGACACTTTCATTACGGCTCGATAGTCGGCTCTCACGGGTACGGCGCGGACGAGAGGAGAAGACATGGGAATATGTCGAGCTGAGTAGAGTTGCCGGTGACTGGAACCAACGGGGTTAATAATAATAATAGCATTTATAGAGCGTTCACGTCGCGACCCCTGTCAGGTAATACTTGGTGTTGCCTGCGAATTCTACCAAACACTTCGAAGCCAGCTGAAAGACAACGATGTCCAGAAGCTGACCATCGTGCTTCGAAGAATCGCAAAGAAGAAGACCCAAGGGTCACAAAGCGCCGCACAGGGCTGCGAAGAGAACGACATGTCAACAACGACTGAGAACGGTCTCTGTGAAAGGACGGAGGAGCGACGCTCACAACGACGAGCGGAGCGCGGGGCGGCTAAAACGCAGCGAGTTGTAGCAGTGAGATGCACCAGTAAGTGCATCTGTCAGTCATGTCAGTCAAACGCCTCAACACCTCCTGCCGCCAGCGAGCCTTCGATGCGTCACGTGGCCTGGCTGTGCACCCAACCTGGCACAAGCGCCGGGGTCGACGTCGCCGCGGATTAGCGTTACGTAACGGCTGTTTTCGCCGTGGCTTTTGTAAGTGGTGCCTCTGCGAGAAACAATAACCGCGGCCAATTACGAACGAAGCAATTAGTGACGGAACGGTTGTGGAGTGGTGTGTGTGGACAGATTGTGTCGGGTAGGCCGACAGAACACGGGCGCCCGGAGACCCATTTCCGACCGCGAGCCATGCTCGCTATCGTCGGAGACACCGGTATCAAATCTGTAAATTATCTCATCCGTCCATCCGTTTTCTGAAACCGCTTAATACCGTGCAGGGTCGCGTTGAGCCGGAGCCTATCCCGGCAGACACAGGGCGCAAGGCAGGGGGATACCGAGGATGGGACGCCAGTCCATCGCAGGGTACCTGGGGCAATTTTACTGAGCAGGACAATTAACGTGGCAGCATGTATTCGGACGGTGGGAGGAAACCGGAGTGCTGTGAGGCGGCAGCGCTACCCACTTCGCCACCGTGCCGCCCTGTAAATCATCTCATCTCATCATTTCAATCAACGGCGGCACGGTGGCGCAGTGAGTAGCGCTGCCGCCTCACGGCAAGAAGGCTCCCGGGTTCGAATCCCGGCTCGGGCGCCTTTTTGTGTGGAGTTTCCATGTTGTCCGCGTGGGTTTTCGCCGGGTACTCCGGTTTCCTCTCATAATCCAAAGACATGCTGTGTATGTTAATTCTCCTGATTCAATCGCCTCTGGTGCCTTGAGATTTTGTAACTTGCCGGACAACTGTTAAAAAGAGCAACACAGCTCAACAGTTCCTTCCAGCTTAAACACAAACCGACTGGCTGACTGACGCCTTATCTGCAGATGCACCGCTCCGCTCGGGCATTTTTCAAGACACGCTTCCCCGTCTCGTGTCGTCGCCCCGGTTTTATTCCAATTACCGTGTCACTGACAGCGCAATCGGAAGAGCTGGCGTTCCACTCAGTGACTGTTAACACGACGTTTCGCTGAAGCTGCAATCAGCTTCAGAAACAAAGGTTCTGGCGAAAACCACCACCGAACCCCTCTATATATAGGGGAGGGGGGGGGTTGGGGGGTTGTGATGTCATCGCCGTGTGCCAACCTATGCGTCGGAGTCAGGAGATAATGTAATCACGTCAATTATCGCGTTAAATAATAACTTACATTTTTAAAGCGCCTTGTACCCAAAAAGGTCACAGAAAGTGAAACCCTCCCTACTGTGTGTAACTCAAGCCACTTGACGGGATCTCAGAAGTGGCTGTGTGCCATCGGTGGATTTCCAAACAACGCGCGGCGAGCAACTACAAAAACCATCGCGGGGAGCAAAGCAACCTCCTTTAAGCCCCTAAAGAGCTTCCGAGGCTAAATAATTAACGCGCCGCACATTCTCCACGGAGCCAGGGTGGCGGTGACGGGCCGTCGGCGGCGGTGCCCCCGCAGCTGGAAGGACGAACAGTTTCCATCTATTATTGATCATGGCACC